>BLKR01005233.1:0-85736 GCA_011170035.1 Teleogryllus occipitalis
TTACAATTTCAAGAAAACATGTCCAAATCGCACTTCCCTCACATACATAACATTTTTTTACTGACTTTTGACGTTAAGGAAATAAAATAAAATTAAATTCATCAGTTACAATTTTTAGGATTTGAACGGATTTTTTGATCAAATTGTTTTAACTTCACACAACGGACTTTGAAGGAAACCCAAGGGGCCAAACCGAAGTAACTCGTGAAGGCAGTGATGTGACAAGAAGTTGATCCTTGGAAAGGATAAGAAAGAAAATATCTCCGTTGTTTGTTAAGATACTTCTCCAGCATTCGCCTGGTATTGATCGGCTCAACCCCGTAGGGAGCCGAGACTTGAAAAATCGTTGTCAAGAATCCGCCGTCAAGACTCGAACCCTAGGACTTCCCAATCAGCAGCAATGTAGAGGAAATGGATGTTGCCATTGCTCCATCCCACCGAGCCCCTGTTGCTCACAACTTGTAATTTAAGTTACCTCAGTGGAAGTTTCATTGGAGGAATCATTACAACAATTAAATCTTGAATTTTTTGTCTTAAAACCCGTGTTTAATTTTTTTAAAATTTTAGGTAGCATTAACTACGTGGTCATTAGCGACCACTATTGATTTAACGTTAAGAGTACCTGTATAATGAATGAAGTGATATGGTCATGATGAGGACTGAAGGGAAGAACACAAATACAACCATGCCCGAAGCGGGTTTCGAACCTGCTCGAATCCTTCGGCCAGAGATCGCCACGGCACTACTTGCCTTAGCGATTTCGGCCACCCGAATCGCATTTTTTTAGATTATTTTGTGCTTTACCTTCACTCACACGTCAAGATTAAGGGCTCTAGATGCAATTTCAAATATGGTTAAGATAGAAGCACGTGGATAGGAGATATTACATGCAATTCTGTACCCGAAAATCCGGATATTTTCCTGTATGTATGTACACATGTTTGTACTCGTATGCCTAGATGAATATGTCACGTGTAACTCTGTAAGATTAGAATATTTTGAGCTTAAACTTCGTGAATACGTCATCAGTAAAATATAGTTGTGCCGTTCTGGAGATCCCTAAGATATTTTAATTTTTAGGAGTACTTTACATGATGACCTGTGGAATTTTCAAAATTTTTGCTGAAATAGAAGAACAATGCATTTATAAAAGTTACTTAGTTACGATTTTCATTAAAATATATTAAATTTTGAAAATTGAAAAGTTTAACATTTATTTTCTAACCAGTCATACACTTCCAATATTAAAGTCAGAAAGTGTTTCTGACTCGAGGAAGAAATGCAATTTATCCTTTTAAAAATTTTTAAGCGGTTTTTAAAAATATGAGTAGCTCTTGAGTAATAACTAGTAACACTAAGAGGGGGAAACATTTTGGTATTCCGCATATTCCAATTTTATTGTATTTATATTTACCCATTATATGCCCCGCAAAGGGCAATTTACCTCGGTGCCATAAAACCCAGCGTTCCTTTTCGGGTCACTCCACCAGGAGGAACCAGCGATGTGTCGAATTCGTTTAACCTTCGTGACTTTACGTAGTTAACGAATTCGGCTAGTGACGCCGGTTTCGCGGTCGTGACCTTTCAGTAGAACCATCCCAGCATTCGTCTAGGTGACCGAGGGAAACCACGAAAACGCCGATTAGGATCGCCGGCACTGGGATTGAACCCGGGTCTCCCGGATGCGAAGTCTGCGCGCTACACTCAGAGCCTCTTTGCTCGGTGCATTCGCATTAATTTCACTTATTGTCATTAAGCCGAGACTCAACTTCATTGTGCGTTACGAAGAATTCATCAGTTATAATAAAATATATATTAACTTGATATGATTAATCAGAAATTGTAATTGTGGGCAATTCCTTTGCAGAGGTTGGTTGGATGTTAATTGGCCAACCATAATTATTAAAGGGCAACTTCCCAACTGAAAACACGGTTTGGTTTGATTAGGTTACTTTACCATTTTTGTTCCCTTTTTTAAAAAGTGGTTTAATTTTTGCTGTTTGGAAAATATCTGGAAATATTCCTGTGCATAAGGAAGCATTGGAAATGTGAGTTAATGATGTATAATAGTAGGTGCACACGTTTATAATAAACAATCCAGAAATTCATCTAAACCAGAATATTTATTTTTTAGTTTACTGACTATTCTGAGGATTTCGTTGGAACAACTTTCAGGAACAAACATCGTACCGAAATGTTTTGGGGATGCGTATGATTTTGAATTTTGTGGTTTTAGTTCCTTCGTGAGATCAACCGCAATTCGAGAAAAGTGTTGGTTGAAGAGATTCCTAACTTTTTCTGAATTACTTGCTTCTCTTTCATTATCTTTTATAACAACATTCTCTATGACGGAAGTATCGTGATGACGTGGTCGTGATGAGATGAGCTGAATATTTAAATTGTCAACAGAGGATGCATGTGTTGGAGAAATTTGACGATTCCATGATTTATAGATTGAGCGGGAGGGTGTATGTTCGGAGACGTAAAGGAACTGTAATTATATTCAGAGAACTGTTAGAATTAGGTTTGTTTGTTTTTTCTTTCTAGTTGTTAAATGTGCAAAGTTTCTTTCTTTACTTTTTCAGTTTCATTGTCGTTTAATATTATGATTAAATGTTTTGAATTGAAATTTGAAATTGTTTTTAAGTAAAATTAAATGGTAAGTTACCTTTATTCAAGTCTACGGTGTATGCCGTAGAACCATCGGTCCTAAAACAAATAAATTGATATTTCTGTTTTTTCGTTATTAGTGAATTTGATTCATTAAAGAAAAAATTAGGACCATTTCACAAGAGAGTTGTTTCGCAAAATTAAGTTCAATTCTCTTATACATTTATAATGCTATTATTAAAAAAATAGCGTATACAACTCGTTTACAATGTTGCTTTATTGCATTGGAAGAAATTTGAAAACTTGCTCATAAAGTCGCTCGTTTTCAAAACATATACTCATGAAATAAAGCTTAAAATTATAAACTAATTGAATAAGCTAATATTAAAGTATCTTCATAAGCAAGACCCAATCTCTTGAGACTGTATTTAAGACCTTAATCCTGAGTTTTTACTCCCCCCCACACACATTGTAAATTTTACACTTTTTATGACTCAGTTTTCCTAAATACCGACTAAATAAAACAAACATATTTCGACACATTGACATTAACCAGGTTTTTGTTCTAAGCCCTTGAATTGTTATACGTTTTAAAATGTAAAAGACTCCATTTCTATTCGTTTACGTTGAATAACAAACTATAATTAAAGAAGTTTTCTTAAATATAAAAATTCATACTTTATGAAATAAACAATTAAAAATATCCGGTCAATCGATGAGAAATTAAAAAAATAAAAAAACCTTTTGGTGGCATAAAACATAAACCCTAATTCATTTGGCACAATGTAGACATTTCATTAAATGATTCTTTAAAGCAAGTAACACAACGACGGCCCTGAGTATCGCCCCATTTCACCCATTAAAGGTCATGAAAATGTCACGTCCTTCCACAGGCGCGGCGCCAGCCAGATCCAACGATATGGCCGGCGCTGGCATGGCGACGTACTTCTTGCTTCAGACGTTTATCGTCAGTGCTCGACTTTACAGAGAAAATACTTATAGTACAATGTCTGTAATAATTGCCAAGAATTTGTTTGAATTGTCTATGGAAATAACAGGGACGCCCCGTGGTGTAGCTGCCAGACTGCTCGCCTTCTGGCTGAAACTGGGATTAAAATATCTGTCAATCTATGTGGAACTTGTGGTGGACAAAGCGGGTTCGTGGCATGTATTTGCGAGGTTCTCCTATTTCCGCTGCCTCCCATTGTACCATTGCTCCATGGTCATTCATACCATAACTTCACAATAACCTACCATCAAATTCATTCATCCGTTTCCAGGCATGGGCATGAGGTTTACACACTGATATAATATAATTTGTAGCCAAATAACAGTAATAGAATAGGATTACAAAACAGAATCTTCAAAATACTATGCAAATGAAAGTCCATAGGTTTGTGGCGAAGACAGTACATTGTGATTCAAGAATGGAAAAGGATTCTTTTCAATAGGAGTGTGATAAAGTGTAACCCGAGCGACCATAGGAGCGAGGTTGCAAATAGTACGATGATTGCAATATGCTTTACGCAAATATCGTAAATAATTCCGTTGCACTACAATAAGTTTAACAGAATAGTGTTGACAATGTAAACATAATTTCTACAAAGTTGATTTAGCTCCATAACGTTTCATAAAAGAATATAAAATGTATTTACCGTTTCAGCATGGAAGGGTTAATTTCTCATAAAAAGTTGTTTATGCCGATCCAGTGGCCGAGATCGCTAAGTCAGTAGTGTCGTAGCGATCACGTACTGAAGGGTCGCGGGTTCCAGCCTCGCCTCGAGCATGGTTGTGCATTTGTGTTCGTCCTTTCACCCCTTATCATCACCATATCGTTTCATATTCATAGTTACCATACTGTTAACTCCAATAGTGGTCGCTAATGACCTATCGATCAATAGTGGTCGATGCGACCTTAAATAACGAAAAAAAGAAGCTGTTTTATATTGCAAGGAATGGTTTCACCAAAGATTCTTCCCCGCACTATTTTGTGTCAGCGTCGAAAACGTTTCTTTTGGTGTTAGAATGAAACTGTTAGCACTTGCGTATTCATAAAATTTGGAGGGTATAGTTGATGTTTCAATGCAGTTTTCAACGTCAGCAACTAATTCAGAGCCCAAGTTTAACGATCAAATAAAGCATTTTGTATTTCCTTGATTGACATAGATATTGATAATTATATATATATATATATATATATATATATATATATATATATATATTAGAATTTCTGTAACTTCGTGGCTTGCAGAATTCTCTTTTCACTAGTGACGTAAAAGGTAGAGGGTTATGGGTTCTCCGGCCACATGTGAAACCATCTCTCCTAACGCAGTGCTGTTGTTTACCCTGCCGCGCTGCGAGTTCTTGGGACATCACCCTTCCGGACTTCCAAACGAACTATTTATTCCGCGGCGGTCAGAAGGCAAACCGAAATTCTCACATCAAACTCAACCCCAAGAGATATTTTCAGAAGCCGGAAAACTCATAACGTTATCTAAACATTCGCTCTGCCGCTCCATTCATTTTCATTTTTAAAGGGACCAAAGCTGACTATACAACCTCCAGGAAACAGCATATGCATTCAGAGCAGGCATCTTGACAGGTAAATCACAGGTTCTTGTTGGCATAAGAAATGGGATATACGAAGATAAGCATTTCTAAGAATTGTGAAATTTAATTTAAAAACTGACCCACTTTTGTGTGCTAGTCTGAAACGCCGACTTAGCAATGGAGAGAGATTATTAGCAATGATAATAATACAATAATTTAATAATAATAATAATAATAATAATAATAATAATAATAATAATAATAATAATAATAATAATAATAATAATAATCTAATGATATGCACCACTATGTGTGAGATCAAGATGAAATAGAATTATCGATTAAAATAAGCTAAATATATTCTGATTTTTTAAAATGAAACATCAACCGCATTCCTACTACAATGCAAGAGTTTATTATCTAATATTTCCTCACTAATAAAATAATGTAAGTTTATAAACAAAGAGAAATTAAAGTGCTTCTGAGGAACACGCACCATTGGAACGGCCTGTTGTTTAAGGAACTAATCGTGCCAAACAATATGGTCCATTGATAAATGATTTAGGAGATACATTTGCGATTTTCAGTATTTGTAGTTTACAATATTTTCAGTCTCTGTTATTTTGCAGCAAAAATAGTGAAAGTAATAATTTGCGCGAAATAACCACTCAGCTACCATTTGCGCACAACAAAGGAGTGCTACTCTTGTGTAGTCATCAACAAACATTTTGATTGACGAATTGTTTAGAAGAAACCATAATTTTTCTGTAAAACGTTTAAATTTGTACTTTTTGCGTTTGAATGGTAACTCAAAAGTTCGTTTCAATAGTTTGAGTACATAAATTCTTGAGAGAAATAAAGCTCTCTGAGAAAAATATGAATTAAATTATTATCGTTGCCAGAAAAGAACGTGACACATCTTTATAGAGCGTGTTCAAATCGACTTTGTATTACAGCGGATAGAGGTAATGGAGAACTACATGTGTTACGTAGTAATAACATAATTGCAAGAGGCAGTGGCGTGCGGTTAACCCATTCAAACCAAGTGCTGCCCAATGAAAGAAGTTTCGTTGAACTGGCGCCCTGCGCCACTGCTACCGCCTCGCCGCAGAATTTCTCGCGCTCCTTGAAGGACAGGCCAAGCACACTGCTCTCTGCCTGCATAGCTAGTTCGTTAAAATGGGAGCTATGGGACGCGAGAAAATAGTTAAACGAGAATGATAAGAGAGTGTGTATTTAGGGTTTCCTGGTGCTGAACCACTATTATTATTAGTTCTGTGAGTGTAGTGAATGTCTTTCATGTCTGAAGATGGTGGTGTATCTTTCTCGCTGGAATGTGAGATCAACCGCCAACCTAAAGGTCAGGTTTCGAGGTTTCCCTCTCGAGTTATCTCCACTAACTGGTCACCGCCCCAGCAGAGCGGGCCCTAAGCTCCCGACTGGCCCCTTGGCATGTGTTTTAATGTAGTGCATGTGAATGAAAGCGCGCGTGTGTGTGTGTGTGTGTGTGTATGTGTATAAGGAGAGAGGAGGGGGCAATGATGAGGCCGAGACGATCATGCGCGGTGCGTTTGTTAAGGAACAGATCTGGTATTGGTAGAAGAAACCACGAGAAACTACCGATCAGAGCAAACGCCCGCCAAAATTAACCTCTTGTGGATGAAATCAACTTAGTTAAACAACGAATGTCGAAAATTTGTCAGTGTTCAAAACTGAGGTGGAAAGAACACGTAAAAATTAACTGAAAATAACTTAATCCTAAGAATAAGAGAAAATACATTGTCTGCTAGGACGTTAATCTCAGATGTAAACATACAACAAACTTTTCATGTATCATCAAGTTCTGAAGCTTCGTGGACCTACAGAGCTTAGCATTGGGTACCAAGACGATGCACATTAGAGCTATACAAAAGTATCAGAACAAAGTATTGCCCTTGACCTTTAATATCAAAACGGCCAATGAAGCAATAGACGAACATGCTAAAAACTATCGCGAAAGACTTCGTATGCATGCGGATACCGCAGAATTGCAGCTCCTTGTTACCAGAGGGATCACAAAGCGGCTGAAGAGGAGAAAGCCAATGGATTGTGTAAAAAATGAATTAAAAAAATGCGTATAGTAAAGCTTGGGAAAGGTCAATGTATGGCATAATCTGTAACTTCTTTTATTAGTTAATAAAAAGCACTTGTTACATGTAGTTGGATTACAAATCTTTGTAATACAACATTCATGTAACGGCAAAACACCTAAAAAGTTTTCTTATGTCGTTTGGGTTCCACCGATTCTTTTGCAACAGTTGAACTCCACACGACAGCGATCAAGTACCTTCGCAGCGAGTTTGCGCGGAGGTTGCTTGGCAAGACGTGGAGCGCGTCAAATGTTCGTTCCCCATTTCAAGCGGTGAAGCGGTGGGGGCGTTCACAATATATCATGTAATTTTAACTTCTTTTATTAATTATAAATAACTGTTGCACCGAGTATATCTACTGTTGTCATGCTGTCGTATAAAATGGGTTTATAGGGGGTTGTTGATGAAAGACGAGAGAGAATGCAATGCAAGAAGTGAGGCGAAATGTATCGCTATATAATCGTAAATAAATACGTTGTTTTTATTGCGAATATTGGATTAATTCAATGATTGAAACTTGATACAGAGTAGCAACCAACACTTCAAACAAAGATAAGTATTAGATATTTTTAATAAAGTCAATAACACTTGTTACTTTTATCTAAATGTAGTTGTGTCAAATAAACTTTGTAATTCAATATCCATATAACGACGAAACACCTCAAAAAGTATGTTTTTGTGTAGTGTTTTGTCGTTTGGATGCCACCGACTATTTTGCAACAGTTGAACCTCACAAGCCAGGGACCGTGTACCTTCGTAGTGAGTTTGCGCGGAGGTTGCTTGGCAAGACGTGGAGCGCGCCAAATGTTCGTCCCGCATTTCAAGCGGTGTGGCGGCGGCGACGTTCACACGCACGCGGGCCCGCCCAGGGCGTCACCAGGCGGCGGCGGTGGCGGTGGCGGCGGGGGGGGGGATGGTGGCGGCGGTGGCGGAGACGCGCGCAGCATGCGAAAGGCACGCGCGTCTTTTGTCTGGAGCGCGGCATGTGCTAAGAGGTCGCGCCTGCGCACAAGGCCTTCGCGCCGACCGTCGAGTGACATGCGTGAAGCGTGTGTCGCCGCTTCCGCCGTCGGTCGCCTCCCTCCTCCTTTTTCCCACCTGCCCCCCGCCTCCGTCTCCCTCTCCCACTTCGCGGGCTAACCTGTGCGTTTAATTTCACCCTGCTCACACAGGGGAACCTTACTAGAAGTATTTTTTTTATTGATGTACTGATATTTACGATGTAACTGACAAAAACACAGTTTTACAGCAGCAAAAATAAATGTTTATAGGATTATTCCATAATATATATCAGTGACTGTGGCCAGCAGTGTGATTACAACTTTAGGCTCTTATGGCTCTACCACATTTCATGATTATTTATGCGTGTGTCTACATCAGGGGCATCCAGAGGTTGGGGCAGCTGGGGCAACTTGCCCCAGGCCCCCACATAAGTGGGACCCTGAAAATTGAAACAAAATGTATTTAATTTAATACATATTTGAAAAAAAAGAAGTTTAAATATGATTCGCTTTAAAATATAATGATACTTAATAATAAAAAAATAATGGAAACTTGTATTTGAAATAAAAGACCCCGTGTGGTTCTATCGCTCCAGGCCTCTTGTTTTCTCTAAGCGTCCCTGATCTACATTAATAATAAAAGGGTATAAAGGATTGTTTGCAGAACTAAATGTATGGAGTAGGATGTCTAACTGTGGACGCAGTTTTTGGTTAACAATTTTCATTATTCAGCGTATTTTGGTAGTAGGCTGATTTGCATGTTTGATAGAGCCTCTTCTCGTGGTAAATTCTTCGCCAGGAGCTTTCAGGGAATATCTTTTCAGATTCTTACAAGACTCTAATATATTTATTGAATGCCTACGGTTTTTATTATTAGCTTTTAGCACGCTAAATGACAGTACTTCTCCTGCACAGCTGGCCATCTCATGGATGTTACATAGTATCTCCATGGAGAAGGCGTGAAACGATTAATAACGAGCGAATTATTTCTTCATGTAATTACGCCAACAATATCGCATCAAAATTACCACAATAGCGAATTATTTTGTACATTATAAATAATATAATTATGCATATATTGTCCACTATATATTTATATACAGTCAAATTTTTTGTAAGATATTGAGAAAATTTCATAAAATATTTTGTTTATTGTTACGTTTCAGGAACCTGTATTGTGCATTAAGCACTCAATATTTTAATTTTTTCTTTTTCTTCTAATTCGTCGTTGAATAAATTGATAATATCGTATTACAGTATATTTAATTCACATAGCACGACTTAATTTGTTGTTATTTTTTGTTATTATTGTAACATTAAATAAAATATTTTATGAGAATTACTCAATTTCATTAAATTATTGTCTAGAAATATATAGAGGACCATGTATTCATAATTTCGCCTATTTATTCACCTATTATTGGTGAAACTACAAGAATTGAAAAACGAAATTATTATTGTTCTAACATACAAAATTAAAAACCAGAGATTATAATACACTGTAGGAATTACAACATACATTACATATAGTCTTACAATAAAAGAATAAATAATATTATTTGGTCTTAGACCCAACCCTTAGAGGCTCTTTATCTTGGAGACCTGCTCCAAGATATGGAATTCGTACCGACGCAATTTTGGAGGGCCCAAACGCAGGAACAGAAAAAATTCTCCCAGACCTTCCGATGGGTAACCCCAAGAGCGCGTACAGAATCGCAGTGGTGTCGGTGTTTTCAGGCCTCTTCAGACCTTGAAAATCCGGGCATGGGCCACGTGAAGGTTTCGCACCGGTTGTACCCATACACGCAGCAGACCTCCAAGGTGAAGACCTTTCGTCGACTCAGAGACCAACAACGTCACTTTTGTTTTATTATAAGACTACGTGTAATACACTGTAATATTTTTTATTATTTTTGTTTGAATAATGCTCTTTCCATTAGATATCGCAAAATTACGTTCATGTATCTCCCTCAAAAGGGGTTCTTAGAATTGGGGAATCCTATAGCATTAAAATTTTGTAATTCAAACAGTGAGTCTTGCCACAAAATTCTTAACTAAAATAGTTTACCAATAAAATTGAAAGCCAGGAAGTAAATTTTTAATAACAAGTTAGGAAAAATGTACGAACCGCCACTGTTACGATCTCACCCAGAGTTCACTTCCCCTTTGGACCCACTACATGGGGGGTTCACAAATAAGAGTGGTCCGTCAGTTATCAAACAAATCTACTGTACTAATTTTCAGTGCCCGCAGAAATTGAAAGAAGACTATGCATTCTGTCAATGGGAGGTGTCATTTCGTTAGATACACAGGAACTCCGGCAAAAATTAAAAACCACAAAAAGCTAAAATTTTGACTGTAATGCAAATATTTGATAGTGTTATTCCGCCTATTCTCATACTGCGCATACTGACTGAATTTACATTCTCATTCCGATAGAAAGACTCCAAGGAAGAGGTAGTATACAATAAAATATTTGCTCTTCACGTGTTGCTTTATAGAACAGCAACTCTACTTTCTCATTACTGCTTCCGCACCATACACTACTAGCGTACCCGTGCGAGAACTCTCGCATATAAAACCCCACCCTTTTCTCTATTTTTCCATTTCCATTACATAATATATCTTTTTCTGCAAGACCCTCTTATCCGCTGCCACGTATGTTATATGTCTCCTGGTAATAGATAACAATACAACCTTGTCAATACAAGTTATTCTTATTTAACGTTATTATCGAGCAGAGAAGTACACCCTTGTAATTCAATCGCGGAGAATATCAAGTAATTAGTTTACTTTCACATACCGTTGCAGCGTTTGATGCGTTTATTGATGCACTGTATCAATGTTCAATCATTAAATTAATCCAGTATTCACAATTAAAACAACGTATTTATTTATGGTTATATAGCGATATATTTCACCTCACTTCTTGCATTGCTTTCTCTCTCCTGGTCTTTCATCAATAATCCCCTATAAACCTATTTTACACGACAGAATGACAACAGTATATATACTCGGGGCAACAGTTATTTATAACTAATAAAATAAGTTTCAAATTATATGATAGATTGTGCACCCCCCCCCCCGCCGCCGCACCTCTTGAAATACGGGACAAATATTTGGCGCGCTCCACGTCTTGCCAAGCAACCTCCGCGCAAACACTGCAAAGGTACATGATCTGTGTCATGTGGAGTTCAACTGTTGCAAAAAAATCTGTGGCACCCGAACAACAAAACTCTACAGGCTCTGAACAGGTGGGGTAGAATCGAGAAGCGTTGAATCAGCAAAAATGTAAGAGAATGTTCAAGAAGATTTTATTCTGTAGATTACTTTGTGATGATTGTTTCTTTGAAGCCTTCGATCTCAAAATTTTAGTTTTTAAGGTTCTAAAACGTTTTGTTTAGGAGTTATTAAACGATATAGAGTAAAAAATGCGGCAGAGTGTTGCGGGTTGCATTTGCCGCGAATATTTAAATGCGTATTTTTAAAAAAATCCTTCATATTTTTCATGTCAAAATGCAATTCGTCATGTATCCGTGAAATTCTATTTCTTTATACACCTTATTTATAAAAATTGGTTACGAGTGAGAGCCGCAAAAGGTATGTGTACTACCGAAATTATGTAAGAAACGATTCTTCAATTACTTATATCGCAGGATTACCGTGTTTCACTTCAACCTACTGAAGATTTGTGTAACTATGTATCAGTTCATGGCGGGTTGCATATAACATGAATATTTATTTGCTTTCTTTTCAACAAATCCTTCATATTTTTATAGTCAAAGTGCAATTCGTCACGTCTCCGTGAAATTCTCTTTCTTTAAAGACCTCATGACGATTGGTTGCGTGTGAGAGCCGCAAAAGGTATTACAGTACTGAAATACTATAGGAGACGATTATAATGATCTGGGAATTATCATTCAAAAACAAAAATCAACCATTTCCTCTGTAAACAATACTCATCTGTGCCTTTGCCAATTAATTACATTGCTCCATTCAAGATAACAGAACTAATCAAAAACGCGAAAAACAAGAAACCCGCGGGAATTGACAATTTTTGTCATGGCACTTAAAAACTTTCCATACACAGGATTGCCTTTCTAACAAGCACCTTTAATGGATGTTGGATTTGGTTATTTTCGCAACATACGGAAACAAGCTGTAATCATCACAATTTTAAAACCAAAGAAATTCCCAATGACCGAACCAGTTACAGACCCATAAAGCTTCTATTCGTATTAAGTAAATTATCCGAGAAACTAATAATATTTAGAGTAAACAGTTTCTTCGCTAATAATAACATCACCCTTTCCTGTCAGTTTGAATTTAGGTCAAACCATTCTACAGACCACCAACTCTTAAGAATTTCTGAAGACATTGCCCAGACCTTTCAAAATAAATACCTAACAGCCTTTTTTTATTTCGATCGTGTCTGGAACCAAGGTTTACTTTACAAATTACGACACATAGGAACTTCCGGCTATTTATTCAACATAATACACAGTTTCATCTCAAATCGCTCTTTCTCAGGCAAATTAAACATTTATATTTCTCCTACCCCAATAATCATCTCTGGGGTCCCTCAAGGGTCCACTCTCCGTCCCACTTTGTTTAACACATTCACCTCAGATATATCCGTTCGAGACAAACACACAATGGCGCTTTATGCTGGCGACACAGCCCTCTATGCTGCGGACTCACCGTTTTCCTCCGCCATACATCACTTGCAAGACGCTCTATACATTTTTCAGAATTGGGTATCTTCATTGGAGACTTAATCTAAACCAATCTAAATGTGAAGCTAAAGTATTCACTCTTCGGCGCATGAACAATTCCACTCTTATATGTTTTAATCAAAAAAACCTTCCTTGGAATACTCCAAATAAATCGATAAAAAATCCAGGAGGGGTCTTTGACACACTTTGGAAAGCGCACATTTTAAATAAATGTAATAAGGCACAGGTCGCACTTTTTAAATTGTATTGTTTAATAAACAAAAAGTCAGCCCTTAAAACAGACGTCTCCTTATTACTTTACAAAACTGCCATTCGTCCCATTATTACTTATGCATGTGGGGTCTGGGGAGGAGCTGCCCCTTCGGTACGTAAAACTCTCCAAATATTCCAAAATCCTTCGCACTTTCGTCAACGCACCTTGGTACGTGTCAAACAAGCAACTCCACAATGAATTTGTTCTTCACACAATTGATGACTATATCAGTCACCAATCAAATATTTTTTCTTTCCTGAACATCCTCCCCTGCACTTTCTATACTCAAGCTAGGAAAAACCTATAACCAACGCCGAAGAATCGAATCCAGTTTCCCAAATGATAAATTTAAACCACCCTAAAGAATAACGCATGGTTTTCCAAACTTACTTTCTGTAACTTTTGTTTCTTCCTGTAATTGTAACATACACCCGTATTTTTTCCTATTTTATCGCATACAATAACTATTGAAGTCTCCAGTGAGAGTATCCTCGCTCTCCTGGTTGTAACTCTAAATATTACGTGTTCTAAATTGCAGTTCTGTTCAATCTTATAAAGCGCTTGCCTCGCTGTATGAGAAAATGTAAAATTTAAAAAAGGGTACTTTAGATGAAGCCCTTTGGACATTTCCAAAATTTTCTACAAAATAGGTCCAAACTTTTGATTAATTTTAATGTCGTATAGCATAGGACGCTTAAGAGAGTGATGCAGGTCCCATTTTTGTTGAAATCCCTTATTTTTCGAAAATTGCAAAACTTTTATTGCAATCTTAGTGCGAATTGGCGATTTTTATTCGCGTCTTCCTACAAATAAAATATTGGAGAGAGAGAGAGAGAGAGAGAGAGAGAGAGAGAGAGAGAGAGAGAGAGAGAGAGAGAGAGAGAGAGAGAGAGATTTTATTCTTGATGAATTGTTTTCTGTAGAAACATCTTGAAATAAGGTTGTGAACACTTTTTCGAAAGTTGAGTATGTTTCCCGTTATTTTGCGTGAAATATAGGCAATTTAAAATTCTTTTAACCGCTTTTTCTTAAACACGACACCAATATTTGTTCTCTACGTGTTTGTTGCATTTGTGCACCAATGCTTGTTTGTTCCTTTTTTCAAATAACAAAAGTGGGGCTATTCTCGCAACCAGCAAATATGTTTTAAAAAATTGCAAAATTTTAACATTTAAAAATTACAAAATTGAAGGTAGATATAACCTTAATATATTATAAAAAATCAGCCCTTAAAAACTGTCATGTTAATTTTTTTGAAAAAAACAGGTAGTTTTGAGTTATTTATGTAATGTTGTAGTTGAAATTTACTCAACTTCTAAAAAATTAAACAGAAATAAAAAAGCAATTGAATTGTGTAAATTGGGTGCTTTTGTACTTGAGTTAATTTTTGTTTGTGAACAAATAAATGCATTTATTTTGTAAATAATACACAATTTACATGTTTAAGGAGTGTTTGTATATATTCCTGAAATGCAAACTTTTGCGTAGAAAGTGTTTTTTCAAACCAACGTTTGAGTGCTTATTGCGGCTCAACCATTCGAAATATTGAAGGAGATTATCAGACAATATATGCTTAAAATTGCCTTAAGAGCTTATTTTCAAAGTTTAGTGGACATCATTTTCCTCCGTGGACATCCTGTATGTGTGAAATTTTCCTTGCTTGTTTGGATATTGTGCTGCAAATAATGTAAGCAGTTACAAATAATGAAGGAAAGTATGTACTGTTGTAGCACCATTAGTTTGATATTCTTAATGTGTAAGTAACTGTTGTACTGTGCATAATATACCACGTTTTATTATTGCAGTATTTGTGTAGACTGTTTTGGTTTAAATATTAAATTTATTGTAGTGCTATACGAGAATATAATTTTTGTTCTTTGGCAGTGTACGTGCTACTTTTTGGAAAACTATTTTATGTGATTTTTCCAACCGAATCTTTGCTGCTTCAGGTCAGTAGTTAATAGCCACCGTAATTTATCTACATTTAATTCACTGAAATATTTAAGCAAACTATTCATAGAAAGCGGTAGTATTCTACTCCCTCCTCTAATGCGGATTGGAACGTCGTGGGCAGTTCGTCCTGAACATTCGTCTCTCATAACCGATGTACACAGGTGAAAAAGAGCCTTTACCCCTGAAAGAAGGAATAGAAGCGCTTATTAAAAATGAATTCCGAGAAGGAATTCTAGAAAGTTCACTTTTAGTATGTATCATTTTCCTTAAAAGGAGATATTGTTTTAAATATTCATTGAAAATAATTATTAATCTCTACGAATGTTTGCAGCATACCAACGTTAGAATTATTTTCATTAGTTTTAAAAATACCTAAAATATTTACACGAAGGTTATTCTACAAGAAAAATATCCAAACACCATGACGTCATTTTATTCCCTTTCCAGACAGCGGTAGGGCGAACGCGAAGGCGACACCTCACGCCGCGAGCGTTCCAGTATTGAGAGGTTGTGAGTTCGATTCCCCCAAGGTGCAGACATTTTACTTGATGTGTTTAACATACAAAGTTTGCGGCACCCGCTAGAAAAGAATTCGTAGGTAGCCTGCTTTAATCAGTTGATTTTGTGGTTCTCTGCTCACTTTCCGGCGTATGCCGGAGCACCACTCTACCCAATGGGTCACGAACCGCATACTTTCTTTCCCATTCCCTGCTCTTCCTCCTCCTCTTCCTCCTCCTCTTCCTCCTCCTCTTCCTCCTCCTCCCCATAATCATCATCATCATCATCATCATCATCATCCCATCATCTTCTCAATCCAAACTGGATCGCCTTGGAGGGGTATGTGTACCCGTCCTACAACTACCCGGGAGTAACGCTAGGAAAAGAAGAAGGGCGCCATTTTCCACTGTGCTCTCATCGCCACTCCGCTGCCGTGGCCCTCGCGCGTAGGTCACGTTCCCATTGTGCTGGCGAGGCCAGTGACCGCTCGCCTCCTGCCCGCAGCGTGATCTTTCACGCACGTCCGCGGCCGCAAGAAAGGCGACACGGAGGCGTCCAGGCTGTAAATTTTCAGATGGAACGCGCGCTAAGAGACAAGTCCCCCTGATTCCGTTCTGCTCTCCGTGAGGGATTGGAGACAATTTTGAGAAATATTCAATTCAATTTATATTTTATTAGTAATTTGTTTACAGCATTAACCTATTACAAATTGCCGATTAAATTCACGACGTAAATAACTTCTGATAGAATGGATGGTTAGCATAAGATACAATATAAATAACTCAACAAATACAAATAATATAGTAACATGATAACAAAATAATACAATAACATAAAATACAAAATAATACAATAACATAAAATACAAAATAAATTGAGACAACAGAACATACACATATATACAAAACAAGCTGTATCAAGAGAGGCTTGACGCTTTACAGATATAATGTCATTCATTACTGTTTGTGGAATTTAGCTTGAACTATTCATTTATAATGAATGCTCGTAATTTCAGAATTGATGAAATAAAGTAATACAGAGTTTTAGATCTTTCAGAGTTTAGATTAACCAAACAATTGTGAAATGAAATGAATGAAATGATAATTACATATCGAGCAGAATTTTGAGAAATATTATTCATACACTGTTCGAACGCCGGGAACTCCACATTAGAAGTTCAACAGGGTCGGTGTAAAGAAACTATATATTTCTAATACTCAATAAAATTACAATATGTTAATGATTTAAAGCTATAAACAGAGCCTTAATGTGAAGTATTTATTAGAATATCATATCTCTGCTTCACTTAGTTCAACTGTTTACCGCTGGAAGTAACACACACATGGTAAATAAAGAACTCAGTTTTCGCCAATGGAATCCTCGTTCGTATCTTTAGAAGTTAAATTGAGGACTTTGGCCAATGGAATTCGGTGAATTAATGCTGACTTTATGCTAATGCCACCCCACTTTGCACTAATTGTTCGCAAATAGTTGGACCATAAATTTTCTGAACGTTGACTTGGCAGACGTGGACCTCTCGAATGACCAGTGAGATGTCTAGATCTCCGTGTTTATTTTTATTTCTTAAGAGGCTACAGTGAGGAGAATGAGTACAAGTCCGAACCTCACACATTGGAGGAAGTGGAGGCGCAGATTCAAGAGGTAATGGCCAACATCCCAATTAATTTTCTTCAGAAAAATATCAATTGAACCAGCGATAGATTGAGAAAGCTGGTTGACAACACTGGTGTCTTTGTCGAGATTTAAAATATTATTTTACTTTTTTATGTAACAAAGATTGTTTACACATGTATGTAACAAATTGTAGAAACTACAACAGAAGACCTAGTTATTTTACCCCTACCCTGAACTTACTACACAAATGTTTCATCTAGAAATTTAAGAAATAACTTCTCATCTTAAGGTCAGTACCATAAGTATGACGCACTGTGACTCTGACAATCGTGATGAAACACGGTGAGTGACACAAAAATTATGATTAGTCGTATTTTCACAAAATCTGAATGATATGTATCTGACATCAGTAATATTAACCAAGTCTCTTCCACGAACATATATTTAATAAATAATGAAAATTAAGTACTTTTACCAATACAACGGTCGTGAAAACCAGAAGTCAATATTGTTTACTCTATTTGGGAAAGGGTACTGAATAAATTATAATTCTGTTATAAAAGCACCGACCAAAACAGGCAATACAATAAAAACTACAAAACACAGATTATTCGTCTGGGATCAGTTCCTGAGTTCATATGGTTCGTTATCAGAAGTGAAATAGTTTCCAAAAGATAAACAGACTCACGACATGTCGCTTCCTCTTCATTCTAGTAATTTAAATTTTCACAAGTCATTCACGTTCCTAAATTCCAAGTTTTCCCATTCTAGTCAGCGCTCACATACGGCACTACTTTGTTTGCACGAAGGTTAAGAATAGCGTGAAGTACTACAGTGCGGTTGAGGGATTCCTTAGTAAATTAGTGAAGTTTACTGGAAAGGTTCGGAAAACAACGTTGTAAACGATATAATGATGTGCAATGAACACTATACAAAATACCATTAGAGTTAATGCATGATTTAAATATATTCCCGTTAATGTACCAAAGGTACAACCTTTCTATATGTGATGCGTTCAGAAACCAATCTAACTCCATTTTTAAAAAATGTGAATCATAACATGGTTTTGTTACACAAGTAAATATTTGTCTGTGGCCAAGATGATAAACTTCACATTAAAAAGGTTTGCTACTAGAATGCGCTAACTGCTCTGGTAAATTAACATTTTATCAGTTGTTTCGGTGGCCAGTGTGATTAACTCCTTGGCTCCATGACAACCGATATTTATCCGAACAGTTTTGAACTGTCCTGAACCGTTTCAAATTTTTCCTTATTAAAAAAGAGCAAAAACTAGTAGCCACATCTTTTCCCCAAGAGATTGGTATATCATTTTTGGCTACAGGAAAACAAACAAGTATTTCCTCACAGAAATGACCATGAAGATTGTCATTCGACACAAAACTTTGAAAAATATATCACCAACCGGAAAAAAGTGGCGAAGGAGAAGGCTGAACCATTTGATACCAACTATGAAACGACATTCTTACCAGAAATGTGGCGCAGAAATAGGCGTCCTTTAGATAGTCTTGCTAATGTCCCACAAGATCTTCTTTATACGAGTAGCACATCAAGATCGATCTCCATGGTAAAAAAGAAGGATGTAATAGGCCTCTTGAAGTTTATACCTCCTATTTATTACCACTATTATAAAAACTTTAAGACTGCAAGACATATCCTTAAAGAAGAACATGCCGGTTATTATTGCATCACTTACACGGAATACAGGCAATGAACACATTTTTATTTGTATTTCGGGAAATTTTTATTTTAAGTATTGTTTAATGACTTAGATAATACAGGTAATGTTTTATAGTAAAAATGTTTTGCTCTGGACCTATCTGTTTAATGAAATAACTTGGGTATAAACCATTCAGAATATTATATCAATACAATTCAAAATTTGTCAATACCTTTCAATTGGAAAAGTGACTATTCCATATAAAGAGGCTTTTTCATGGGCGAGAAAGCCATTGAGTTTTTAAATATGTTTATAAAGTATTGAAAACATTCCCTTAATTGCAAAAAAGAATGAGTTTATTCGAAATATACTGAAAAAATTATAGATGTTTTATAAACAAAAACTTTAATTTTTCATACTGAAAATTTTCGTATGATGGAGTTCGTCGGCTTGACTTCTGAACGTCTCATATTTACGTAACAGTTTAGGCATTTGTAAAGACATTTGAGTGAAAATTAATATTTTCGTCGAGTAAACCCCTGTAAAGTCTAAAAACCCGCCCTGAATAATCGAGGTCTCTGTCTGAAGTGCTAAAGCAGCCGCGTGCTTGAAGGATCGCGGGTTCGGATCCCTCCCAAGGGCATGTGTGTGTTCGTATGCGAGTTCCGCTACTGATAATGTTACGCATAAGTTGGAAAAACCAATGTTAATTACAGTGGTCGCTGTACGACCTTAGTAGTTGAAAACTGACTTTAAAGAAGTAGAAAAAGTGTAAAAAATTGGGACACATCCATATCAAAAATATGATATAAAATGTTGAATTTCAAATGAGATAGAAGTAAAAGTTTTGCGGCATTAAATTGTACCTGATGTACTATTTCACATGTTCCGTACATTTCACCATCCAGTGGTTATCTTTTTAATTTTTTTTCATACAGAATATGTACTTATAAAATATACATTTGATATTATTTTCTCAATTTGATATTAATTTTAATGACCACTACCCTGTGGAATATACATAAAAATTTCAGATTTTAAATCTAGTTGGAAACTTGAAATTATTCCATAATATTTGAAAATAGTCTATGAAAATATAAGTAAACGTTCAAAGTATTATCAACCGCGCAGAACATTTGCTTTTGATTTATTTAATAACTGGCATAAAAAGATGAGTCGAAATTGCTATAGTATTGAAAGTTAAATAGAGTTCCTAGAGTATAATTATAATTTCAGTACACAAATTAAATATGAGCAATACGAGCGGCATTGGCAAAAAAATATTTGAAATAAAAGAAATAAATAATAAATATACACTCTAGAAAGATGATTGTATTCAAGTATCTAAAAATGGTGTTTAAACCTATTTGCCAATTAGTGTTTTTATCTTCGAATTTATATTATTATGATTGAACAGGTACTGTATTATAATAAGCTATTTAGGCTGTTCATTGGTTATTAGGTTCGGAAAGAAACTTAGGCCGTGAAGTCACCATAGGAGTGAAAGGAAAATATATCCGTGGCAGTTCAAGCAGAGAGGGATGGTAACGGACTCGTAATCCTTCCCGTAAACCTTGTTGAAATAGCAAAATCAATTTAAAAAACGTAGCCTACTTTATTGCCAAAAGTAAAGCAAAATACTCAAGTAAATTAAAATTATTATGAGATTGCACCAAGAATTATTCCAAAAGGCACGCATCTTTTGTAATATGTGTTGGCGTTAAACCATTAAGAACATTCCTTGATAACCAAAAATATACATCCGCTGGCTTAATTATATTCAATTAATTACATGTCAAATTATCTAATATTAATTTGAACCACAAGACCGTTCCCCTGCCTCTCGAATTGATGCCTAGACCCAGGTTCTGAGAAAATTGGAAAGGAAACAGAGATAGATAGATAGATAGATAGATAGATAGATAGATAGAGATAGAGAGAGAGAGAGAAAGGGAGAGAGAGAAAAAAGAAAGAGAGAAAGAGAAAGAAAAAAGAGAGAAAGAGAAAAAAGAGAGGAAGAGAAAGAAAGAAAGAGTGGGAGGTAGGGTCGAAAAGAATCAAAGAGTTGGAGTCTGTACTAAAGATAAGCAAACCAATAAAATGATCTTATAATTAGTAAAACTGGAGTAGATGGTATTCCATCTACTTTCTATTGAAAGAGGGAATGAGAGGGAGCGTGTGTGTGAGAGAGGGAGGGAGAGAGAGAGAGAGAGAGAGAGAGAGAGAGAGAGAGAGAGAGAGAGAGAGAGAGAGACTACGGAACATCAAAAGCAAAGGATTAACAAATTAAACTTTATATAAGAGCAGGCAGTAATGGTGACTAGTGATTGATTGGAAATGAGAGCGCTTTGTGTAACTAGAAGGCATTGAATTTCCTCTTGTGATCAGGCATTATCTAAATAACTTTGGATTCTGATGCCAATTCTGGCGTTTAATAGAGATATGAAAGCTACCGATCAACAGCTTATTTGCCAGATGTCTCTATTCCACGAATATTAAGTGGTAATTTTACATCATTATAATTTCCATGTAATATAAACCATTACATGAGGACACTGTGTACCAATTTTGAAAATATTCAGGTTGCTAAAGAAAGAAAGAAAACTGTAAGTGATCATCAAAAGAATGAGCAAAACCTTTCAACTGATCTTGGGTCCGCTGATCAGTGCCTGTACAATGACGAAAAAAGAAATTTGAACTGTGAGAAGTTACGCCTCAAGTTAACATTGGCATGGGTTTCTCAACATAAGGTCCGTCATATCTAGCAACTATTGTAATATTTTGCAATTCGATATCAACATTATAAAATTCAGTTTATAACATTAAGCAAATTACACTAAACTCATAAAATCATGTTACATCAAAGTGCTTCCATTTCATTTTAAAGAAATTATTTTCAAGCAAATCTTCATTTTTTATTACACGCATTTCCATTTTCATTTCCGCAGTGTTCACGAGTGAATTCATTTTACGACGCCAGAGGTCTCGAAGTCAATTCAATTGCGTTATCTCCAGCTCACACTCGTAAGCTGGCACTTTGCCACTTAAATTCTCTACAGTCACCGCAACCGCAATCTCATTACAAGCCAGGGACTAAATTGAAATTATTTCGTTCAATTCTTGGGTTGAAATTCACTACATTTTTAAAAATAAAATAAAAATGTTGTAACGCAGTAAGTGCAATTATTGTGCGATCACATCTCCCCAAAACTTAGCACATTTAAGGTAGTCTCCTTACTAATTTCGACGTCACTTCTACTCACCCTCCTTGTGATCTCTCATTTTGTAGATTTCAAGACAATCAGAATTATTATCTGAGCATCAGAATCTGTCGACTTATTACTAGCAAGTTCTCTTAGCGCGCAAGTTCTCTTGGCGGTTAAGTGATTAGGTGGGTAACCGGTCAGCCTGTAACACGGGTACTCTCCGCTGGCCTTCGCATTGAATGCTCCGTCTGCCAGTGAGCGCGGGGCGGGAGCTCGAATGGGCCGCAGTGGCGAGTGGCGCCAATGCTCCACGCCGGCGCGGCGCGGCGCCTCGCCTCGCCTGTGCGTACGCGCCCGTGTGGACTGAGGGCGGGGCGGGTCAGGGAAACGGGACGAAGTGGGCGGGGCGCAGCGGGGTGGAGCGTGCGAAGCCTTGCAGAGTGGTGGCGGAGCGACACGAGGTGAGGCGGGGCGGGTATTGACGGGGCGTGTATGGGCGGGGTGGCACGGGACGGGACGGGACGAGACGAGACGGGACGAGACGGGACGAGACGAGACGAGACGAGACGAGACGAGACGAGACGAGACGAGACGAGACGGGACGGACGAGACGAGACGGACGGACGGGACGGACGACGGACGGGACGGGACGGACGGGACGGGACGGGACGGACGGGACGGGACGGACGGGACGGGACGGGACGGGACGGACGGGACGGGACGGACGGACGGGACGGGACGGGACGGACGGGACGGACGGACGGACGACGGACGGGACGGACGGACGGGACGGACGGACGGGACGGACGGACGGGACGGGACGGGACGGACGGACGGACGGACGACGGACGGGACGGGACGGACGGGACGGGACGGGACGGACGGACGGACGGGACGGGGCACGGACGGGACGGGACGGGACGGGACGGGTCAGCACGGGACAGGACAGGACGGAACAGGACTGGACGGGGCGGAACAGGACGGGGCGGAACGGCCGAGATTGAACGGGACGGGGCGTGTCGAAGGACGAAGTGGGACAGGATGGGACGGGTTGGGGCGGGGCAGGGTGGGGCGGGAAGGGGAGGGGCAGGACGTGACAGAACGGGACAGATCAGGACGTCGGACGCCGACCAAGGGACGAGGCAGGATGGGATAGAGCTGGGCGAGAGGTGGCGGGGACAGACGAAACGAGACGAAATGGGGCGGGGTGGGAACGAGTAGGCCAAGCAAAGCAGAGGTGGCGACTGGTGCGGGAGGCGCAAAGGGGGGCGGGGTGTGATGCTGTGAGGCGCCGGGCAGTGCCCGCCGCTGCCTGACTCCCCGCAATCAATACGGGCGGAGAGCGGCGGGGGCAGACCGAGGGCTGGGCAGAGCGGGGCGGAGCGGGGCAGGAAGGGGGCCGTGCAGAGAGCAGCAAGAGAGGGGCGGGATGGGGTCCCAGCATTTCGGCGAGGCGCGGGAGTGGAGGCGGAGGCGAGAGAGGACTGCAGCCGACGCACCCAGAACGTCTCAGTTCGCAGCTCTTCCATCAGGCTGCGTCGTGGAATTCCTGGCTCGCGCTCGCCGGGACGCAGAGCAAGGCGATAGAAACTATGCTATGCGGAAGAGTGCTTCCTAGTGAAGAAGTTGCACTTATCTCTCAATGCAAATCAATAAATAAATTTTAAGAAATTATTTGTGATGATGCTCTTTGGGTGTATTGGGCGTACTTTGCGCATATTTTATGCTCTTCTATGAATTCTTAATATCATAATTTAAATTAATTACAAGAAGTTGAAAAAGTTTTTAGCAAATTGGAATAACTTTAATATCGTTTTAAAGTAACAAAAATTCTGTATAAAACGAAGTCTTAGAATCGGAAGGAAAAAGCTCAAGTTCTATAGATCTGAATTATTGAACATAGAGTGAACAATGGTAAAGAGTATTCAATAAAATTCCATTCACGGCCTGCTGGTGTGCTCTTCCCGGGAAACTGTTAAAACGCCAGTCTTTGCTAGAGTCGGCGGTGGAAAGACTTGTACCTACGGAGTGGACCCTAGTATTCGTTCATACCTATGAATAAAATATAACATTAAACTGCACCAACTAAATAAAATCCAGATCAAGGGCCCTAGATATTCGAGATATCCACAAGTTGTGATATTGTTTTAGAGATACTGAGACCCCAGTAATGAAACTAAACATATTAACAACAATTTACAAATGTGTTCTCTCTGCACCTGTGTTCGACCAACGTTTATGGATAAAATGCCAAATAAAAAGAAGTGGAATGAATAGAAGAGATATGCGGCAATTTTATATGGTTGGTTGGTTGTTAGTAATTCCGGGCACAAATTACTGAGGTCATTAGTCCCGTAAGTGTAGTGCATGTTTCCCCTCGGGAGATGGCGGTGATCTTCCCTGCTGGATGGGGAGTTCCAACACCGACCGTCGGTTGGCGAGGTTTCCCCAACCAGTTATCTGCCATCAGCGGAGCACCGCCCCAGCCAGGTCAAACTCTAAGCTCCCGGCCGGTCTCCCGGCAGTGGTTGTGTAGTGTATGTTAGTGTAAGTGTGTAAGTGGTGAGGATAGGACAAGGAAGAGGAAGGAAAGATCAAGCACGGTCCGTGGCCCATTTGTTAGGGTACTCCTCCAGCATTCGCTTGGTGTTGATGGAAAAAAACACGGAAAACTACCGATCAGAGCAGCCGGCCTTTAGAATTCTCCTCCAGGCAGCGACTGAATTCGATCTAGCTGAAAGGTTAGTGTCGAAAATCCTGCCGCTGCCGGGACCCGAACCCAGGACCTTCCGGTCAGAAGCGCTGCAGTAACATTAGTTGATGCACAGAGCCACCGCTGCCGACGGAAAATTTAAAATATTGTCCTTATCGTTGGGGGCAAATAAGGCGCAACTTATAATGTGAGGATTACCTCAAAAGTTATCGCAACGGTTGTATTAATTTTCATGAAAATGAGTGTCAGGAAAGAAATTTTAAAATATTCAATTTAAAGGTAGTCAATAATATATACTAATGCTGAACATACGAATTTTTAACAACATTCTGAATTAGGTTAGAGAAACACATGAAATGAAAGATATCAATAGTCATTCCGTATGTGCTTATTCCCTTTATAAATTGTTAATCTCACACTATAACCGTACGTATGGTATCTATAATTTACGTGTTAATGATTGAATTTTGCAATCATTACCATCTCGCCTTTCTACAAGAGATACGCTTCGAAGCATATTGTATGAATGTCGAAAATCGTCGTAATGTCGAAAATCCTGCCACCTTGGGACTCGAACCTTAGTACCTCCCGGTCAGAGGGACTGCAGGTGCCATCAGTTGATGCACTGAGCCCCATCTCCCGGCGCAATTTTAGATATCGTCATTCGAGTTCCTAAGGTTCCTCCGTGTACTGCTCCCTACAACATCTGTGGGATTTCTTTCCCGGCCCCGGAGCGCGTCGGCCTGCGACGCGATGCGCGGAATGCACCCGCTCCGCGCCGCGCAGATGCGTGGGCGCCGGGCGGGCGGCCACGCCTTTTTATCCCCTCGGCCTCTTGACCAAGATGGCCCACATCCCAAGGCGCGTTTTTCAGCTCCGGCCAGCAGCCTCCGATAAACTTAATTAAGCCAGGCGCAGTCGATTAACGATTGCACACATGGGGCTTTGAACATTGCTTTCGTTCGTGAGGAGCTAGAAGAGCGAGTTTTCAGTCAAAGAACCAATCGATTAGTATTAATAGATTGAAAATGCTTAAACCAAAACGAGAGTGTTATTAAAAATACAAACCTTTGGCAACAGTGTCTCTTGCACAGGAAGTACTTATCTCTGCGGAAACAATGGAAGACTGTTCCGTAAGGGTCGTAAAAGAGAATTCCTATACCTCGTAGGAATGTCTTCGGGAAGGTAACGGAAATTTTCTACACAAGTGGTAGGCTGATACAAGCATCAATCTCAAATGTCTTATAAAAACGATTTGTGAAAAGCGGAATAGGAAATTTTCTCAGAATGAAGGATGAAACATTCAAAGAAACTAAAAAAATCCAATATGATTTATTTACGACATCAGGTATTGCCTAATATTCTACCCCAACTGTAATTTTCCGACTCAGATAATGTTGATCTTGTAAGTCTAGACATTTAGCTTCCCCATGTCGTTGGATTAGAAGACAGAGGGGTTAGAAATCATATCCGTAGAGAAAACTTACGCCACTGCACCACACAACGCGCCAAGTTGTGAAACATGGCGCGACCCCTGAACAAATAAAGATTCTGGCATACAAATCCTAGGACTATGTTCAAGAATAAAACTAACAGTTGAACCAATGCGTCATCGAAGGTTTTGAGTCAGTATCCCGTCAGAGGCTTAAGCTATTCTCGGGAGACGTGGCCCGTGTCTGGCACGTCAAGAGAGCGCGCGTGAGCCCGACCGCGTGAACGCGAGCGCGGGCGGTGGGCTGGGCGGTGCCGGGGGCGGGGTCGTGGGCGGGTGACGCGGCTAATGCGTCGGGATGATCGGCGACGCAGGCCGCCCGCGGGCGGGCGCGTCGCCGCCGTCGTCACCGCCGCCACCCGCGACGCGGCGCAGCCGCAGTGGAACGCCCGCCAACACCCCCACGCTGCTGCCCGGATCTCTTCTCGTCCTCTACACGCTGCCTGGGGGCTTCAAGGGGCGAGGAGCGGTAGCTTAGTGCATCAACTGATGTCACTGCAGCGCCTCTGACTGAGAGGTCCTAAGTTCCAGTCCTGACGGAGGCCGGATTTTCGACACTAGCTTTTCAGCTAGGTCGAATTCAGTCGCTGCGTGGAAGAGAATTCTAGCGACCGGCTGCTCTGATAGGTGGTTTTCCGTGGTTTCTCCGATCAAAACCAGGCGAATGCCGGAGCAGTACCCTACCAAACGGGCCACGGACCGAGCGCGATCTTTCCTTCCTCTTCCTTGTCCTATCCTCTCCCCTTACACACACACACTTACACTAACATTCACTATACTACCTCATATTCCGGGACCGGTCGGGAGCTTAGAGCTTGTCCCAGCTGGGGCGCTGCCCCGCAGGTGGGAGAGTCCTCGTTAGGGGGAAACCTCACTAGCCGACGGTAGGTCGGCGCTGGATCTCACCATCCAGCAGAGAAAGATCACCGCCATTTCTCGAGAAAAACATGCACCACACTTACGGGACTAAGGACAAAAGCTGTTGACGCGCTCAGAAACACGAAAAAATCAATCAATTCAAGGAGAAAACATTTCTTTCAAACTCATTTCATTTTTACAGTATTTTACAAACATGATTAGTTTACTGTTTAACTAGAATTATTAAATTACGTTATCTCCGGGTGGAAAAGCTCCTCCATGATGGGCATTCTATAAAGAATTGAGCAAAACATAAAACACACCATTTAAGAATAGATGTCTTATCGAACCTCTGCGAGAAATGATTAAAAGCAATTGTAAAGTTATCGTACATTTTACTTTTGCAAATAAAATTTGTAAATATTTAAATTGAAATTAAATGTAAAGGTCTTTGAACAAAATATTTTTTAGTAAAACAGACCCTATAAAGCTTTAAAATGAGCCCTCAACCACGTCTCTAGGTGCTCTGGAGGCTTCACAATCGATACCACAATCGAAACTCACATGTTCCCCGGCAGGTGCTGGAGGGCAGGACCTAATTTAAAGTTTGACTCGCCCAAGCTTTTCAATGAGCCGTCTACCGCCTCTATAGACCTAGGGGCTTCATAATCGGTACGAAAACTTTGGCGATTAGTTCATTGTATATTATGATGAGACTGTCATGCCAGTATATTTGGGCGCCAAATGTTCATGGGAATGATGTTAGATGAGATGATGTGTCAGGATCATTCAAGAAATATTCACACACTAAGGAGAAAGGTAGAGGCTGCCAATTTTGTTACGAAACTGGACGCTGAGGAGACAGGAATACTGAAGAGTGCACTCTAAATATGTCTCGTTTGAAGATTTTTGTAGAATAGAGACGAAGTAATGCGTAAAAATCACGCTTTTTGGAGAAAAATACTTTAGGGGAACAGTTATTTTATTTCCTTTATACTACTTGCAAAAATTATACTAATCATATTACACTTTTATAATTCTTTCAAATTTAAAGAAGGGGTTTGTGGCGTATACGTATACTTGAGAAAGTAGATTTTCATTAAGAAATTGTAGGAGAGGGAGAGAGGTGGTAGAAAATGACGATTTTGTGTACGCATTTATTTGAAGTATTTATGGTATAAACTGATCAGCAAATTTTTTGGCTGAAGTAGTCACGATAGCGGACAAATTGTACATCTTTTACATTTTTTGTTTTCTATGTTTTTTGTTTCTATGATGTTTTGTTTTCTATGATATCGGTATTGATAAAAATATATCATCCGTTACCCCCATTTCTAATATTAAATTCTTAACAAATGTCGAAGTAAAAATTTAACAAAACAGACACTTTTTATGGAATGGAAAATAAATATTATAAATTCTTATGGAAATATCAAGAGTACGCCTTTCCCTTCATCGCCCCAATACTAAGGGCAAAACATCCATAAATCCGCACTTGTTAGCTGAGGAGTTGAATTCCTTCCGACATGATAAGTAGTGATCTGGACATAATCACAAGTCGAAAACATTTATGAGAAGTAGTAGTGGCTAGTGCAAAGGCCTTCGTTAAATAGGGCACGGGTTCGACCCCCGACAATACATGTAAAATTTGTAGTGGACAAGTAAGAACTCGGCAGATCGTCCACCAGCGGGGCACCGCCCCAGCCGGGACAAGCTCTAAGCTCCCGACCGATCTCCCAGAATTTGTGGTAGTGTAGTGCATGTTAGTGTATGCGATGTGTATATAAGGGGTGAGGATAGGACAAGGAAGAGGAAGATCTTTGCGCGGTCCGGCGCTCGTTGGTGGAGAATGCTGCTCCGAGCATTTCGCCCTGATGTTCGATCAGAAAACCACAGGAAAACTACCGATCGACAGCCGGCCGTCAAATTCCTCTCCAAATCTCCTCTATACAATTCATTAACTTTCATGCTGAGTCGTCGAAAATCACTCCGCCGTCAGGACTCGAGACCTCAGGACCTCCAATCCGAGGTGATCCAGTGACTTTCATCGGTTGGTTACACTGCGCCCCGCTCCCGGTCAAATTAGCATGCATGGTGACTGATTGGTGTCCCGGGGAGAACAGACTGAGCTTAGCATCATATCACTAAGCTATGACAGCGTGAACTGGCCACAGTGTGTGTAATTTCAGGCATCTAGCTCGTAAAAAATCATTTTTCGACCCAATTCCTACACATTTTTGGAGTTGCTCACACTATTCTCCAATATCCAGAGCATCTGGCAACACAGTTTGTTTCATGTTTGGGATCGCCTTAGCTCCGTTGAAACCCTTGAATTGTTTGGGTTCGGAGAACGTCACTGCGCGCCCTCACCAAGTGTTGCATAATGCGCCTTTTCAACTCGTGTTCTCAGAGGGGTCCGCTGCAGAAGTATTCACGTCTTTGCTGAATATCATAGCGTAAGGTACGTACTTTACTATGAAACTTTCATATTTCATGTTCTGATTGCAGAACACATCATTAAACGTTTTTGAATATAAGATAGTAACATTTCCACAAAATTCTTTGAGTTCATTTTTGTCGAGATATATAAAAAAAGTTACACGGAGTTACAGCGGGAAACTGGCTCATTTAATTTGCTTTATTATCCATTTATAAGATACAGTTAGTTCCAACTGCCCGTAATTGCCCCAATTCTAGAAAATAATATTTTTCAGAAACGATGCAGACCATCGGAAGACGTGATTTGTTTGCCGTGTGGCGAGCTTGTGCTAGTGCACAGCAAAATGAGGAAGTATAGCGATTCATTATAAAAAACTTTTGTTTACAAGAGTGCTCAGATGATGTATCTAAGTTGGTTGAGACCACCATTTATGTATTTTTTTCGTCATGTCTCCCTTACATTCTTGGATTCGATGTTTTGAATGTTTGTTGCACATTACATATAGTTTAGATGTGAAGAAATGGGCCATATGGAATGACAGTGACAAAGAGAAGGCGGAAAGAAGGAGAAAGGAAATATAAGAAAAAATCAAAGTAGAAATGGGTTTATAGGAAAATATCCCTGAAAGACGTCCTGGGACCACAAATGACGGAAACACTTCCAGACGTTTTTTTAAGACTGCTACTGTCTGTGCAACCATCACAGGAATTAATGAAAAGTTAATAAGTAAATTTAGAGTTACTTTAGAAACACTGTATTGATGTGCAAGCAGCATTCAGTGACTACATTGGACAAAATAGAGAGCTTGATTTAAACTTGTACAGTTGGTTTCATATGCCAGTGACTTTTCACAAAATTTCAGAGCAAGGCGATGCCATAATTCAGTCAAGTGTGCTTCCAATCGGACAACTTTCTGAAGAAGCGCAAGAGGCTAGAAATAAAGACAATAGACATTTCAGGGGAAATTTCACTAGAAAATCATCAAGAATAAATTCGAAACTCGATCAGCTTCACAAACTGCTGATATCATCTGATCCATATATTAGCAGCTTAGGAAAATCCCATAAACCGAAAACGCATGATACGCCACGCGAAGTCATGAAATTGTTGTGTGATACAAGTTCTCTGGAAGACAAATGAAAAAATCTAACATAACGAAGTCAGTTTACGTATTTAATTTACTTACTCAATGACAAAACAATTGTCGAAACTTCATGCGTTATTCTGAGGGGCAAAAGTTATATTTACAGTTCACAATAAAAACATTCTGAATGTTCATCATTTACTCAGAAAACCAATTAAAATCTAGTAGTTAGTAATAGCAAATATTTAAATTTTAAAAAATTACAATATAAATTTTAAAAAATTAAAAATTAAAATGTTTAAAATAAACATACTCTATAATACAAAAATAAATATTTTAAGCTCCAAACATATATTTAAAAAAATACAAAATTGATAAGGAGATGAAAATCGTGGATAAAACGAACTTTATTATTTATAAAACATGTGTACAATTTGGAATACTTCGCATTCCGTATGTAATTTACTTAAAATTGGTAGAAATAATAAACGTATGTTATTGGAACTTCACAAACTTAAAGAATGCCTTAAAAGAAGTACGTATACCAAATTTCATTGAGATATGTGCAATAGTTTCCAAGATATTAATTTTTACGAGCTAGTTGCTCGAAATTACACACTGTGTAATTCTCGCCGCGGCGCCGCGAGACTCAGGGTCCGGGTGGTCGTGTACGACACTCCCCCAGAGACCACGACAACCTTCGCCATCGTTATCTCCCCCTGGGGATGAATCAGTGATATCGAGAAATTGATATGGAAATTGAAAAATTGATAATTCTATCGCTAACAAGTTTCATCGTCGCTCTTGTTTCCCCCCTTCGCCTTTTTATTCGCAAGCCCTCGCCGGAGCTCTTCCTGCGCCAACACCCACGATGGTCTTCGCTTTGTAGGAGAGCTAGCCTTATAGAATGTTTCCCAATATTACTCTAGGTGAGCGAGGTTATTTCGATACCAATCTTTTTCTTGTGGACATAATTATCAAATGTATTTAAGCACTTATAAAATGAAACTTTCAATGCTTTCGCGACAGAAATTCGAATGCTGCTGACAGGTTATTTCGCCACTGCCTTTCATGTCTTCCTCACTGAAAAATTATCTGCTCGGAAATGACGATCTAGCCCTTTTACAAATGAAATGACGTTGTTGCACGATAGTGCTATGAGTCATGTCTCCCGCACCACAACAGACCTCGTGCAACACACCTGGAACTCACAATGTGTTACCCATCCACCAACCAGTCCTGTCTCTTGTCTTGTCAGCTTCTGACGCTCTTCTGTTCAGCAAAATAAAGATATACATAAAGGGCAGACGATTTGAGTACTAAAACTTAAATTCTAATTTCTTTCATTTCTCTCTTCTCCAAAGCCAGTCTTCACGGTAATTGTATTTTCAAAATATCTATAAATGGGACAAAAGTCTATAAATCTTTAAATATCTCTAAGAGGGACACTTGTGTTACTAAATATTTGGTACTAGAGCACTCCATAGCGCAAATCGTTGGTTATATGACCATCCGCAACCGACGCAAGTCATATGTACACCATGACCAGGAGTGTACACTACCTTAGCAATCACGGCTAAATCGATATACGGCATTTAGGGTTGAAAAAATATTGCTTATATGTATCTTTTAGGATGACTACGTCTATTGAAGAAATAAAATTCGCAAAATAATTGCACAGAAACTGAAACAACGCCGCCGCAATTTTCGTTACCAGATGGTAACACTGGGCACTAATGGGTTAAAATATCTATAAGTGGAACAAAAGAACCGGTAGCGGTAGCTCAGTGCATCAACTGATGTCACTACAACGCCTCTAACCGGGAGGTCCTAGGTTCGAGTCCTGACGGCGGCAGGATTTTCGACACTAGCTTTTCAGCTATGTCGAATTCAGTCGCTGTCTGGAGGAGAATTCTAGCGGCCGGTAGTTTTCCGTGGTTTCTCCGATCAACACCAGGCGAATGCCGGAGCAGTACCACGGACCGCGCACGATCTGCCCGTCCTCTTCCTTGTCCTATCCTCTCCTCTTACACACACACTTACACTAACATGCACCACACTATCACATATTTCGGGAGACCGGTCGGGAGCTTAGAGCTTATCCCGGCTGAGGCAGTGCCCCGCTGGTGGGAGAGTCCTGGTTAGGTGGAAACCCCACTAGCCGACGGTAGGTCGGCGCCGCATCTCGCCATCCAGCGGGGGGAGATCACTGCCATTTCCCGATGAAAAACATGCACTACACTAACGGGACTAACGACCGAAGCAGTTGACGCGCCCGAAAACACGAAAAAATCAATCAATCAATGGAACAAAAGATACAAACAAACAACTGGAGAACCAAAACAAAATAACAGATTTTCAGTTATACAATTTCGGTTAACAATAAAGACATTATTTATTTGGTTATTCCAATTCCTAAAACATGAAACTTACCGCTAACCCTGTGTTTTAGCAGGAGGAGATTATTCGAACTGTGCTCCGGCAGTTTGTCAGAAACCTGCAAGTCCCCGGGGCCGCGCCTCTCGCCTCCGCGGGCGTGGAGTGCGGGCCGTTTGTTTTCGGCGTCGCGTGGACCCTTGGGGGCTACTCGTCCTCCACTCGACGGCCGACGACGCGCGACGCGGCGCATTCGCAGACGCTATCGGCGGCGCATCTTACGTAAGCGGTCCACCATCTGTGCGTGCAGGTGGTTTCTTGAAACGCTTCCTACGTAATTACACGTCGATTCATTCTAGGGTTTTTCTCGTTCTTAGGCGGGTATTATGAGAAATGCAGGTTTGGTTTTAGAGTGGGATGCTCTCTAAATATTATGTTGAGTTTCTCCGTACCCGAATGTCATATGTGAGTAATACAGGGTATAGAAGCGGACGTAGTTCAATTTCCCTGTGCATTCGTATTATAAGACCTTTAAAACCCTGCGAAAGGATGACGCGAAGCGACGATAATCTTTGTTCCTGTTAAAGCCTTCAGTTTACCGTGTATGGAATGAATTTCTGTTACTTCTAAACGAGGAAGCAGAGAATTTGCAATGCTTTCTGAGTGAATTATTATGAGACAGGGGCACGTAGGATTTGTTTCTTTGTACATCGATTTGATTTTCATCAGAATGCTTTTACCATTTGCGTCCCCCTCAAAAATTTGAAGACCTGGGTCTCTAATATCTAGGTCCATATTTAAATCTCAGATGGAATCAGTGCATGAAAAAAATCCATTTCAGTAATGCATATTATAAGAATAGAAAACAATGTTGACGTGGAAATTGTCTACAGAATAGTAATCGGGGGAATTATTTTCTAGCGTATAGAGAGAGCGAAGGGAAATAACAATGGATAATAGAGTAGAATAAACACTCGCTATTATAGGCAAACCCTCACGGGATAGGTCTATGCTTTGCTCTGCCTGCAGAATGTCTTCATGAAATGCCTCGGGTGATTATTGAATTGCAGTTATTAAAATGATCTACGGACATAATACATCATCCTGTCGGGAATTACAAAATGTCTACAATCTTCTGAAACCCACGCTCAATGAGTTGGAGGGAAATGGTTCGATTACGTGAACCAGGAGGATTCAAAGGTAACAATATAAGGTGTATTTAACGGTTGTAAAGTAGAAGGGATATGACGTATGCCAATTGAAAATTTGTATCTTACTATCAAAGGTAATTCCACGAGTGGTTTGTAAATTTACTAAGACTATTTCACGAATGAAATTTCATAAATATAATAATATTTAAATATAAATATATTTCCTATTATATAATATATAATATAATATAAATATATTTCCTATTATATAATATACAATATAATATAAATATATTTCCTATTATATAATATACAATATAATATAAATATATTTCCTATTATATAATATACAATATAATATAAATATATTTCCTGTTGTTGAGTGTGTTATTTGGTTTGGATTTACAAATAATTTTCTCTATTTCGTCATTCGACGTCGAACCAAACCTTTGCTGCAACATTTTGCGCTCATACAATTTCAAACAAGACATACACACCCGACCACGGAATAAAAATAATAGAAAAATTACATAACCACTATCTGTAGACAAAACAAAGTGCAAAATTTATCACCTCCTTGGAGGTGATAATCAATAACTGATAAATATGCATGGTAAAGTCATCTCTAATTGGCTGGTAGGGTCCCAGTTCTTGCATGCTATTGGCTGAAATTTCATGATTGGAATAGTCATAGTAATCTGTTCATATTTTTTCCCATCCCCCATGTCTAGAACAACCTCCAAGTCGGGTAAGGGGTCCTCTGTCGTTCGTAGTTGCGAAATGACGTATGAAGAAGGAAGGCATAGAGTAATCTGTTATATTGTGTAGAATCCACCAGCAGCCTTGCTCAAACCTGTGTCCTAATCTTATTATTATCATGGCTGACGGTAAGATCGTGATGTATAAGAAAATATTTTTAAAATATTTCCTAATAAAACACTGATTTTATTAAAAATACAGATCAAATCTTAAGTCAAAAAGTTAAAATATGTTATGACGTGCGCAATTGTAGATCATTACTAAACATTGAAGCTCTATTTCTTTTTTTATCGACATTGAAATAACCAACGCTTGGAAAAACTACTGAGTGCATAAGGCGGAGAAACAATTTGAATAATAATACTTGCTAGATCCACTAAATTAGTTTAAGGAAGAAATAAATAAATCAGAAGAGAATACTGCTTCGTTTTAGTGTTTTACAGTTCTATTTTTCAAAACTGCTTCCGAAACAAATGATGATTACTTCAATTTCCTTTTAATGGGATATTTACATTTAATCAGAGAAATATTTCAAGAGGGAATAACACTTCATACTTCGCCATACATCCGGAAGTAATATCATTCTGGAGACACACCGCTGATATGAAGCTATTTTATTAAGATCTATATCTTGTCATTGCAATTAGCACAACAACAAAAAATCATATTTTTGTATTCTCGACTCTTGTTTTTATCTCTAACTCCATTTATTTACAATAGTGCCGTATCGTAAATAAATGGGCAGTACAGCAGTAAGTCAAATTAAAATTGGAAGAAACCTTTCCGAACCATTTTCTGTAAATAAAACCTTACGGCAGGGTGTTGCGTAGCTCCTACTCTGTTTAAATTAGATTTAAACGAAGCTTTAAAAAAGCGAGAGGAGAAAATGTTGCAATCTGGGTGTAAAAATTGACGATTACATGCTCTATGCTCTTAATTACGTAGACGACCAAGTCATCTTCTCTGAGGAGGAAGATGGTGCTTTGTATATGTTGCGAAAACATGATGAAGAGTACTTAAATTGGGGGCTGGAAATAAATTTTAATAAAACAGAATATCTGGTTGTAGGAAGAGAAGCCAAGACTATGAGTATACCCAACGGACCAGAATAGAAATCCTGCTAAAATATTATGTATCTAGATACTCAAATAGCAGCAAATAGAGGTAGTACACAAGATATTCTGAGTAGAATATCAAAAGGGAAAGTAGCTATAAGGCAATGAAATCCAATAATACGGAATCAAACTGAGAAAAATGTTAAAAGAAGTTTATTTACGACTGTGTTGCCACATATGGGTATGAAGTTTGGGAAATATCGAAAGATAACGAGAATAAATTTACTGCAATGGAAATGGACTATTGGCGAAGAAGCTGTGGATTGACAATGTTGGACAATGAAAGAAATTAAGAAAATAGAAGGAAAGCAGAAATGAGTTTCAACATTATTTATACCATTGAAATAAAAAGGCTCAAGGTCATTAAAACAGAATGGGTGAAGAACGATAGCCTCTAAAGCTCTGGAACTGGAAAACAACTTCACAAAGAAAACGAAGAAGCCCCAGAAGTACATGGACGGAAGGAGTGGAGAAGGCGATGGCTAGAAGAGGATTAACTGCAGAAGACTGCAGTGACAAGACTCAAATGGAAACTGGTATGCGAGAGACGCCTAATGGTGTAAAATACTCGCAGTACTACAACTACTCCATTTATTTTCTTTAGTCTCACTATTTCTTCCAAACAATTTACTCTCTTGTTTCTTATTATAATTAAACTTTCGTACCAATTTTATCGCAGATCTGTTTTTTCTCGATTCATTTCTGTTTTATGGCGTTTTCTTTCTCTTGTAACAAAATCAATATTGTCTGCATTATTTATCTTTCCTTCTTATATCTATCGTATTTCCTAATAACGCAGTTCTTCCCTAATATTACAGGTCGTTCTTAATATAATAGTTGCCTAGTTTTCTCTCCTTATCGTTGTCATTATGAATAGAGAAAAACCTTTTTGATTAGTACGTGTTTACTACAGTAATAATTATTAATATTTGCCGGTTTGGAAAATGTGAATTTTCGTAATATTATGAATGATACATGGAGAATTATATACAATTTTATCATTTCTTTCAATACCGATGTAAATTTTGAAAGATTATAATCTGTGAACATTCAGAGACCCTTTCCAAAATAAAATAAAAAAAAATATACAGGTAAAACTATGTTTTGCAGCCTACAGTTCACAACGATTATTCATTAATATCCGTGAATCCATTTCTGAGAAAAGTGGCCAGAATCATCGATTTGTTTAAGAAATGCAAAACAGAACCCTCATTTCTTACATTCATACCCGCGACATCTAGCTGGTCTTGAAACAAAATCCCCTCCCCTCCTCTCTTTTCCCTTCGTCTTTCGCTTTCACCAGCTTATTTATTCAGAGAAACGTAAGCAAATCAGGCGAACATCTGGAGTCTGCTCGCACGGTATCCTTAGACAATTTTAAATCCTCCAGGTCCGCGAAACCTCTTTCCCACCAGCTACGAATGCACTCTGCTTTTGTCGTTAATATCAACGCTGATTGTTGTCTTAAATCAAGTAAAATATTTCCTAACAGTAAAAAAATATACGAGGAGTATGTCTAATGTAAATGTCTGGACAAATAAAGGTTCACATGGAAGATAACGCATTTGTTTTTCATTAAATTAGTGATAGGAAGAGCATTGGGGGTCGACATATTTCGTGACTTCTAAATGAGGTCGTCTCTTGTAGTTGGAAAAGTCAACCGATAAGCAGCAGGAAAGTTGTGTGGGAAAAGGATATCAAAATCATTAATTCATTCTAAAGTTTCACTTGTTTTGAAGTATTTGTTTTATAAGTATGCATTTATTTTGAAGTACATTGGACGCATTATATTATGTGAACATATGAACCGAAAAGGTAAGCATTTTGAAACACATACAACACCAAATATGAAAATCAGTCCAAACGGACGCGATCTTTCTTAATGCGATGAATGTGAGGAATTCCTTTAAATATAGTAGTGTGACGTCTCCTCTGTCTTACTCATGATACTGATTACTATACGCTTATGTTTCGCCTGCTCATTAATTGTCCACAATTAAATTAATGCGTCTTTGAGCAAAGTTCATTCAACTCTAATCATAAGTTGAAATGTGAATCATGCCATCGTTTCTTTCCTCTCGATGATAGATGAATATAGCTTTTTATTTCATTTTCTCAAGCCAGTGTCCTTTGATCTAAAGAATCGCATCGTTTTTTGTATTACAAATGAGTCACTAGGAACGTATGACTACCCTAAAATATTATTATTATTATTATTATTATTATTATTAAAATCCAAGATGAATTTTCAAAAGTAAATTATGAACGTAACACACACACACACATACACACACATATGTACATTATATGACACACACACACACACACACACACACACATATATATATATATATATATATATATATATATATATATATAACGTACATTATATGACACACACACACACACACACACACACACCTCATTATTTCAGGCTTCCAACTTCAAATCGTTGTGCAAAGAGGAAGAAATTTTACTTTGTTATTGTAAGCACTTTCTCCTTGGAGTGACAGTTCGTTAACTTTAAGGCTCGCGATACATAACATAATATCTCGCCTCGAAAATTGCTCCCCAAAATATCACACTATGTTTGTCTTCGAGTGCCTGAGATAGCCACAAGGACTTTCCCGATTTAACTTGCCTCGTGGCTCTTGCATCCTCATACGAATCTATTCTAAAAAGCATTTTAGGCAGCATTATTTTTAGATAACCAGCTTCAAAAGAAGTACCTGATTTCTAAATACATGTTTCGGCCAAGTCGTTTCAAAAATAACAAACAATACGTCTTATAGCGTGATCGACATATTTACAAATGAGAACATGCCTAAAGATTGAAGATTATATTAGGTGAAGGTGCACGTTACAAATATTCCACATAGCAAGTGTAATATTCGCATAGCAAGAATAAAAGCGAAACGGCTAAATATTGACTAATGAATCATTAACTCATTAAATAATCATCATAGATAAAAATAAAAGCGAAATGGCGAAATCTTCATTAATGAAAATAAATGTTTGATTTTATCTTCCGTCGAGAACAATGCAGGGAGTAACATATTTAGCCCCGGGAGTAACATATTTAGCCCCAATGAGCCTACAGGAATTTATTATACAAAAATATGTGTACATTAATGTAACTTTTTTTGTTAAATCATCCCCTTCCAACAAACATTTTTATGTATTGATAAAATTGATGGTAAATTGTACATGCTCTCTCCCATTTTCAAAACCTAGAAGTAAATCAGAATACTTAATACACCTATGGGCAGTGTATCTATTATTAAATTGTAAGAAATAGGAACAGATATTTAACTTTAATGGCATTTATTTCATAAATTGAATCCTCACTTCACTCATGTACTGCTCGACTGAAGTCGGCTGTGCTTTTGGTTAACCAATGTCTCATAAGAAACCTGGGTGACTGTGCTCAGGCGATGTTCGCAGAATACTGCAAGCAAGCTGCCTCGTAACCGTTCAATGTAAAAGTTTAACGTATAATATCTATCATTAGTCGTAGAAAACGCACTCATAAAACTCGGTGTAATTAATACATTCGTATGAAGCTTATGGTGCTCATTGCTCGCTCGTATATTAAAATCACTTAAAATCCGCATATTAATATCCAACATTGCAGTTAGGATATTACAATCACTTCAAAGAAAGGCAAGAATTTGTGTGCAGTTCGAACTTTAATATTATGAAATTTCGGCCTCCGCGTTAGATTTCGTTAAATTTTGAATTACCACTAGCAAAAACAAATTATTGGATGAAAACGTGAAATTTATTTACATCTGAGACAGCATACAAATAACTAAAATAACCAAAACTAATTATAAACTTTATACAAACAACTTAAACTAAAAATAATTGTGAAAAATATTTGTTGCATTTTGTAATCTATTTGAATGTAAATTAAACAATTTAAACTATAGTAAAATGGATTATTTATAAGAGTAAATGTCAAGAAATATCTCTAAAATGAATAACATGGAGTTTGCATGAAACAAAATAACACAGACAGCTGCAGGGGCAACCGCTCTGCTCTATGATTGAAGGTTCGAACAGTTACAATCCTGAAGAAAATTCTTTCTTCTTGTGACTGATGAGTAGGTAAAGGCAAAACATTCCTTATCACGGTTAATTATTTAAATAATTGTTCATAATTCCACATAACTTTTAAAAAAGCCAAATATCAGTGCATCGTAATTTTCTCACTAATATCCCGACATCGCTATGGCACAAGAAAATAACTTAGTAACATGGTTCAAGCAATGCAGTTTCTTCTCTTTCTTCAAACGACTTGAATGAATTCACAATTATGAAATTTGTAACCATAAACAAAGAAGTGAATCAGCAATCAGACTTCTCATTTACGTCCGCGACCACAAGACAAAGGAAGATTGCGTTTTCTGACGGATGCTAGAGAGCTGGCACAACATCGCCTCAGATTTCGACGTAAATCCCAGATTCTTCACGAGCAAAAGAAAAAGAAGGGGAGCGCGCCGGCTAACGAGACAGTGAGGGAAGGCCTCGCGCAGGGCCGCTGACTCGACCAGATGCGCCGCGGGACGGCAGCGGGGGCGGCGGGCAGGGGAGGAGGGGGGAAGATGCGGTGTACCTTGTTTTAGAGATATGAAAATAATTCACAGTGTCAGCACCACCACAAATAGCCTCGATAGCGGTCACGCTATCCCCCACCCACCCCACCCCGCGGAAGATGAAGAACGAGTAACACATGGCAGAGTGCGCGTCGACGCAAGAATTCGTAAGATCTGCAACGCCTCTCTTTTATTTGTCCTATTTGAGGTCGCTTACTGCGGTATCTGGAGGAGTAAGTACAAAGTACTTTGCATTTTGGCGCACATTCAAGGGGTGACGAGAAGTCGAGAGAAGCATACACAAGCATTTACGATGTTCGTAGCATTTATTGCAAAAAGGAAATCGTAACTACCGCACACATGGTCTTCCAGAAAAGAGTCCATTCAAATACTTGCCACATCATCTGTTGCGTTGTGAAATGATGTTAATTTTTGGAAAAGCTGAGTCACGATAAATACTATTTATGCGGTACAGAAACAGACTAGTACCATTATTATCTTTTTAGTTACCTGAGATAGTAGCAATGACGAAGGATATGGGAACAACAACAACAACAACAACAACAACAACAACAACAACAACAATAATAATAATAATAATAATAATAATAATAATAATAATAATAATAATAATAATAGGCCGGCCCCGTGGCACAGAAGGTTACGCCAGCCGTGATCTACGCGGAGAAGACTGCAGGTTCGAGTCCTGCGTAGGCATGTTCGTATTTGTGATTGTCCCGTCATCATCATCATCATCATCATCATCATCATCATCATCCAATCACAAGCACGTCCAACCACGCCCGCTCGAGTTACTTGCCCTCCTGCGGAGCCCGGCGCTCCTGCTGGTATGTGCAATTCTCCCTGACTCCGTACTCATTTCCCTTCCAAATCCAGAAAGGGGTGTACATGCGCCAGCAGAAGCGGCGCGAGGCATTGAATAGTGGCTTCGTACGAAAATATGTTTGCCAGCTTCTCTCTATCAAATAACCGAGAATTGTATTATGTTTATATTCTTCACTACTTATTACTATTTGATGTTTATTTTCTTACTAAATTCTCCCTTATATAAACATCTTTGCTCAGTGACAGGAATATGTTTGAATGGCGAATTTTTGTTTGCGTTGTTTGTTGTGCTATTAAATCATTCAGGTATGTATTGTATTTAGTAGTAATGTGAAATGATTTAACAAGTCTCGCTTACGGGTGGAGAGTGTTTTTAACAGGCAACAATATTTGTCTGATAAACCTAACTTGAACGTAGGAAGTTCATGCTTTTATAGCATTCTTAGGGAAACAGGATTACAAAACAAAGATTCTTTTGATTCGTTTTTAAAATTTCTCTCTCAATTGAGAGTTTGAAATCGGACTGATGTATTATTTCATTTTAATTGATAATTTCTTTGCCTTAAATATAAAATGGGAATTAATATAGCCCAATTTGTGACAATAACTGTCAAGTAACTTCTTCCAAATACTGTTGTGGGTCAGATATTCAAAAAAAGTAAGGGTTGTACAAATATAACGGAGTGGCAGTACGTCATGTACTGCCTTCCCATAGCGTTTGTACATACCTCACTTTTAAATCTCGCGTCAATTTCTCTGGACGCCGTGCCCCGAGCTCCGATAACCTTGTTACCATGCCCGCGACCTTGACGTGCCTGTCCTAGCACCTCACCATTCATAATTCAAGGCCACGGAATTAAAAACCTTGTCTTACCAAGAGATAAAGCCGAAAAGCTTATCCTCATAATGACGCACGTTAATCTCTCTACCGGAGAGAATACGAATGGGCCTCGGAAGAGAACGTGTAGCGTGGTCAGTAATGGACGATACATGTAATTAAAATGTTTTGTATTTACCAAGATATTGACATGTACGAGTGACGATGACTGATCTAATCTAGACATATCGAGGCGTATGCTGTAGTGAACTGTAGGAAATACTGATATCCGCATTTATTTAAAAATGTAATACATCACATATTTTTATAATTAATGAAACTTTTTTTAAAGGAACAAATAATTCACACGCTTGCTCCACATTCCGCTCAATTTTCAAACTTAAAAAAATTGCAATCATCGTTTCGTTAAAAATTCCTTCCAAAATTTATACGTTTACTCTTACATTCCTTTCTCTCTAGAACGATCCATTTTCATTGGCTTTCAAACTTTTTTTTTTTAGTTTATTTATTGTCGCATCAACAGCGATGGTCATTAGCGACAATTAAATAATACATTTGGTTGTAATTACAATAATAACAACTATGTTAACAGAAATTGACATGGTTTCTAAATTATTTACAATAGTTAATACCTATTATATATCTGAAAATATTTGAATTTTTTTGCAAAAATTAAGAATTTTTCCTTGGTATTTAGGGGATTCCAAAATTAAGGCAAATGAGTCATCCTGCAGAATTTGTTGTTTAAGAGTGTTGTAATGAGGACAGTGGTTAATTATATGGTTTAAATTAAGAAGAGTGGAGTTGTCACAGTGGTTGCAGGTGGGAGGAGGGCTTTTGTTAAATAAGTGGATATGACTCAATTTGCAGTGTCCAGTTCGGATTCTAGATATTGCTACTTGTTCCTTTCTATTTAATTCAGCACTTGTTTTTAAATTGAAGAAATTTCCTATTTGTTTATGGAATTCACTGGCTTTGAGCATGGACCACTTGCTGTTCCATCTGTCTTTCATTAAGATTTCGACATGTTTCCAGATATCATTGAATGTACAGGAGGTTTTAATAATTCCGTTGCTGTTTTCTTCGGTCGCCGATTCAGTCCCAAGATTTGCGGTTTCACTTCCTAGGACTTCATTGTCTTCAGGAACGAATTTGATCACAACAGACTTTCCTGCTTTGACAATATGGTGGTGCAATTCATGTATGATGATTACCATTTCGAGGTTATGAATATTATTGTTGATGCTCTGGATGGCTGGAATAGAGCTACAGAAAATGATACATTTTTTATAGTTCAACTGTTTGATCAATTTGAAGGCTGTCATGAGAGAACAGATTTCTGCACTAGTAAGGCTGGCGTAGGGAAGTAGCTGTAGTTTAATTGTAGTATCTTGGGTAACAACGGAGGCATGTACTTCACTGCTGTTTTTAAAACCACTGGTGAATATGTGGTAACTTTCATTATCGGAATTGTTGATATCAAATTGTATACCCGAGAGCGTCCAGGGTGGGATGTTGTAGTTCCTTTTCTTTTCAATGGGAGGTTGGTGTACTTGCAACTCCTCGAAAATGTTCCTTACTTTCGCATGCAAAGGTATGTAGCGAGGATGGTAATCACATTGAGGAAATTTAGGGTTGTAGCCTTGGTAGATAATAGGGTTCGTCGACGAAGCAGCTTTGAGAGCATATTTTAATGTTAAATATTCTCTGCGATGTGAAAGGTTAGGTTCTCTGGCTTCAATGAGTACACTTCCGATGGGACTGCTATGGTAACATCCGGTACATATTCTAAGACATTTGTTATGTATAACTTCCAGTTTCAAGTTGTCCTTTTTGCTTGAGCAAAAGTACTCTAATATTGAAGACAAGAGATTTTCCCTTAATGAAACCTGTTCCTTAAAGTCAGATCTTGAAATAATGTCGAAAATGTGAAGAGTATTCGTATAATTTTGCGCGAAATATAGGCAAAATATAGCAATAATTTTTTTAAACAATTTTTCCTCAAAAACGGTACCCAATTTTCCTTTAAATTTTCTCATCATATGTATCAAGGGTCCGTAACAAAATATGATGCTAGTCCCATATTCGGTGAACTATCCGTATTTTTGAAAATAAACCCTTTCAAAACTACGAAATTGAAGATATCGATTTTTGCTTTAAACAAGGTGTGTTGTAAAAACTCAGCTCTTTAAAAGGTAATGTTCATTTTTTTAAACGAGTAGATTTTGCGTAATTTGTGTTTGAAATGTATGCAGTTTCTAAGAAAAATTAAATTTGCTCATTTGACATGACAGTGAAAAAAATATTGTCTTAAAACCCGCACCAAAGGTTTTCGTTAAATTTTCTCGTATGTAACAACTGTGAGTAAAAATATGGTGCTAGTCCCATTTTCGGCGCACTCGCCGTATTTTCGAAAATTACGAATATTGTATGTTGGAAATATTGGGTTGAGACAATTACATTTTTAAGCGTCCTCCCGAGTTTACAGTTCTTCTGCAGTGTAGTGGTACCGTATAGCTGACGGCGAGTAATAAATAAAATGTTTGCATATTTATGTAGTAGTATAATATAGGGGAGCACTTAGAAATAATGCGAGAACGTATATGCTACTTTAACATCAGTAGTTTATTAACAGGCTATTACGATCTTATACAACTATTATGCACTTTCTGGTCTTTACTTTAGAATTGTTGGATACTGCACATCTTTTGTTTTAAATAAAATGTAAAAACATAAATACAAATGCTCTGAATAGATTCCTTTTTATTCGTTTCATGGTTTCGACGGCCTAAGCCGACCGTCCCGGGCCGAATAGTCCATTCTGTCAGAGGGTTGGCTGCAGGGAACGAGATGTTGATCGTTAAGTCCAGGGAAGCTACATATTTGCATCCGCGGTCCTCATATGAGGAATCTAGTAATAAAGAAGCATATGTACTTTCAATGCATTGGATTTATTTTACGGAGATAGGACCGAAAAGACGTTTACCACAAGACAAGTTGTTTCTAATCAGGAACGAACAATTACGCTCAACATAAATTAAATTAGTCCACGTGTAAATTCGCTAAAATCTAATTTAAACATTATGAACTTGTGAATGATCTTGGCTGTCCGGGTGACGCCGCGTCGAAGGCTGTGTTGCCGACGTTTCGACCATCTTTTCGTGGTCTTCCTCAGGGGGAAGACCAGCCCTGAGGAAGACCACGAAAAGATGGTCGAAACGTCGGCAACACAGCCTTCGACGCGGCGTCACCACCCGGACAGCCAAGATCATTCACATGAATCCGGCCGCGGAAGCCTATGACTTCATTATGAACTTGTTTCACAAACGAAAAGTAATACATCGATAAGCAATATTCTTTTGTGCGTAATTATTAGATAACTTCTTCGAGCAATATAGTCTTCTTAAATGACATCAAATCAAATAATGATTTTCTTTAATCTAATAATGATTTAATGATGAAAATGTGTTACTCGCTAGTTTGCTTAATAGCTTACACTGGTTTGTTCAACATAAGAAGTCGTAAAGAAATTAAAACATGTAACTATGGATGGAAATGACATTTCAAATTTAAATAAAAACATTCAGAGCACTAACATGACAGTGGAAAGCTGAAGGTCGTTTAATCAACACACATTGCATTTTTTAAACACATACGATGAAGTTCGACCGTGAATACAATGAATGGTGAATTTCGATCACGAAATCGAAAATTTAGTTCTCAATTTTTTTCAGCGCATAATTAAGTGAATCCACCATTGCGTTATCAAAATCAGTAGCCCGAAGTCGAAAACACAGCCGATCATAATGTTATGGAAGTTTTTTGAAATAAGAGGCCGTAAACGACAAGTCGTATTACCCTCCCGTTGTTAATATCCCCCATGAATTCATCGCTCGCTCCTCTCGCTGTGACGTTTGGGCGGGCGCCAGCAGCCAAGCAATGCACACGATGTCTGTCGCTCTGCGGCGGAGACTCGGGCAGTGGGCCAGGAATGCACTCTCGGTGGACACCACTCGAAATCCAATTGAGGAAAATTTGAAATATTGTCTTTATCGTTGTGAGAAAATAAGACGCAACTTATAATGTGATGGTTACCTCAAAAGTTATCGCAGCGGTTGTATTAATTTTCATGAAAATGAGAGTCAGGCAAGAAATTTTAAAATATTCAATTCAAAGGTATACAACAATGTAAGCTAAAGTTAAACGTACGAATTTTTAACCACATTCTGTATTAGGTTAGAGAAAAAGATTAAATGAAAGGCGTCATTTCATATGTGTCTGCTTTTCTCTATAAAATGTATATTTCACACTCTAAGCGTACGTATAGTATCCATAATTAATATGTTAATGAGTGAATTTGGCAATCATTAGTATCTCAGCTTTCTCCATAAGATAAGCTTTGGGACATACTGTATATCAAAGCGATGGGGCGAAATATTAAGACTCTCTCATGGTGAGGTTGAGGGCATTTACCGCCTTTCAAATCCTTAGAAGCAAAAATATTTATGGTTGAATTGTTTGTGACACTACTTTGAAGGGCTGGAGATGCCTATCTAAGAATTAGTGGGTGGGAATGTTATGTGATTGTGTATGTGTGTTGAAACTAACGGCTTGTTTTTAGAAAATAAAGAATCTCAAACGAATGTTTGATTTTTGAGTTAATTTTGTCTTTTTCTCTACAGCTGCACCACATATCTCTACAATGTTTAAAATTCCTATGTTAAATATTAATTTGTATCGTAAATTTTTAACTGTATATTTTAAAATTCTCCGCTTGACAAGTATTATTGAGGAATTCAATCATTATCGCAACTTTTGTGGAATCCCTCATTGACCAGTATTCCACAAGATTAATATAAGATATCGAAAAACATTTGGAAAGTAATAATATAAGACCGAGAGAATCTGTTTGTTCTAAAATAGAAGGAGTCGAGGCACAAAGGAAGTCGCAACCAATTCACAGTGAACCGATAACAGGAAGAAGAAAGACATTGAAAGTATGAAGGAATATTGGAAAGAGAGGAAGAGAAAAAAATCCAAGGATGCAAAACTGAAATAGGGCGGGCTTAAGGCAAAGACGAAGAAAGTTACTGGTTTATCAGAAACCCAAGATTTGAGATTTTTTTCGGTAACACACGATATCCGTAATTCGTTAGATGTTTCTTTTATTATTATTATTATTATTATTATTATTATTATTATTATTATTAATGGTTTTGAATTATATTGTACGGTATGGTATAAGTTGCTGTGGTGTTTATTTTTTTATCAACTAAAGGAGAAGACGTACCTCCACCTTAGTGACTTTTATTGAAGTATAGAGCATTTTCAATTGCAACGATAATGCAAACAACACGGTAGCAATATGTTTTTTAAATTGAATTAAATGGTAGCTACTACTACATGACACACACACACACACACACACACACACACACACACACATTCTCTCTCAGTTGCATTCTCCCTTAAAGTGGCATAGTCTATTATGCATATTTTCAGTTGTTCAAGTTCGAGTTTTGACGAATTATTATCGGCATCAATAACTTGCATTTAATTTACTAATTAAAATATTTTTACATTCATTATTTATTTTAATTTAGATAAAACGTAGTTCTCACTTCTCTGTTTGAAATCTTCGCACTTTTTTCTAGATAGTTATAAAGATCAAATAAAAAAGTCGTACAATTTTCTCATAAAACAAGGTGACATGAATCCTCGTCAGTAGCAATGTCTAAAATGCAAAATACGTCCTTTCAAACACGCATTCTATAATATGTTTCTCTGTGTAGGTACATGTGTGGTGGTCAACATGGAGGTACATGCATGGTGGAAATACATGGGTGAGTTCCTCCAGCGCACCGATTTTTGCTCGTTCTGCGCACCCTCAGTTTGCGTCACGAAGCACCTGACTACAGCAAAGGAACTTCGTTTGGAAAGCAAGTCCAGACGCTGGCCGGCATGTTGCATGGAGAGCGAGTAGTTTTGACAAACATTTTGAAAGTGGTACAAAATGACAATTATTAATGGTAACCAACCAAAAATAACGCGATGAAGGTGTGTATGATGCAATATTTAAAAGAAATGCTTCATAAATCTGTTTCATTGTCTTGAAACTATGAGATAATTTTGGTATCTCGTGCATTTATAATTCCCGCTAATATTGTGGCGCAAATTGGTGTATGAAGCTCTTTGGTTGAAGTCGGATACGATGCGGAAGAGCCCCGCCCCCCCCGGGTTCATGTACAAGAGATTGTAAATAGATACACAGATACTATGATGAGGCGGATCCCCATGAAACTTTCTCGCGCAAGCATTCCGCTTCGTCCACCACAAACTTTAGATTCACCGATCAGAATTTAAACTCCAGGACCTACAGTTGGAAATCTAGCGAGCTGACTTTTTTGCTGTTGTTCACCCAAGTGAAAGGGACGAAGGTTTCTTACGGAACTTCGCTGGCCGGTCCCCGTTTGGGCGCACTGCCTACCGGCGGGCGGGGGTGGGGTGGAGAGGGCGGGGGGTGGCATTGGTGAGTAGAGAGGGGAGAGGGGCGTCGCGTGGCGGCGCTGACGTGGCGGGGAGGGGGTGATGGCGCGGCACTTGATGGACGGCCGGTGGCGGAGCGTCGGTGTCGCGGGCGGGGGCGGGGGTGGGAGCGAGGTCTCGCGACGCGACCTCCTGCTGCCGGCTACGCCCGGTCCCGCCCCGCCCTCGTCCCGCCCCCGTCACGGCCCTCGTCCAGGCTCCCGTTCCGACCCCGCCCCGCTCCCGTTCCAGCTCCGCCCCTCTCTTCCCCGCCCCGCCATCGCCCCGACCCCGCCACGCCCCGCTCTCATCACGCCCCCTTCCCGGCCCGTTCCGCCCCGCCCCGCTCTTCCCCACCCCGCCATCGCCCCGACCCCGCCACGGCCCGCTCCCATCACGTTTCCCGGCCCCCGCCCCGTCCCCGTCCCGGTCCCCGTCCCCGCTCTCATTCCGGCCCCACCCCGCTCTTCCCTTCCCCACCACGCCCCGCTTCACGCCCCCGCCCACCGATCTCTGCTTCTTCAGATTCTTGATTACTTCTCTGCACTTATTCTTCTTCTGCTTAGTCGTCTACCCCCTCTTTCGTTTCTTCTATTTTTCTCCCTTTTTCTCTTCTCCTTGCTAGTGCCAGACATGTAGCATGTAGGAGGACAAGCTAATACCCCTCCCGAAATAAAAGAAAAATAAACTTGGTTGATATTTTAGGCAGGTTTATTTTTTAAGTCGTATGCCGCTATTGATGTAGCATCTGAGTGTATAGAGCGATGAGTTCATGGTTATTTGTTTTGCGAGGACCAATGAATGAAAATGTCAAAATGAATATGAATGGCTATTTCAATATGAATGTCGTAAATAAAGAATACCCAAACGTGACTAAATTTCATAAAAGTATTTCTTGAAATGTTACATAAAAAGGTCTCTTACCGAACTATAGTTTTTATGTGCAACTTAACTTTAGGAGCTGCCTACGAAAGAAAATACCACAGCATAGGTTTGTGCCATCTCCAACCAGATGTGTAACACGTACATACACTTAGTTTTTCTAACACTTCTTTTTGTGATGAAAGATGCATGATGATTATTTCTTACACCACAAAATTAAAACATCCGCGTTGATGCTTATGAAAAACCCGTGATTCTCTCCCAACCTTAAGGATAGTAATGGGAACAAGTTGGGGAAGAAAATATTGCTCGCGTTTCTTAGTCCGTTTTTAGATTCTTCACTGGTATCAGCCAATCAGTGACGAGAGGAAATTCTCAAACGACCGATCATCCTCTAGCCCCTCCCTCTGAGCATCTAGAATTATTATTCAGGCTCCTCCCACCTCCATATCCTTACCCCCAACTTGGCTAAGCAGTCGGTGTGGAAAATCTACCACTGCCGGTTCTTGAAATTAGAACATACCTTTACCTTTAGGCAACTGCTTACGCTAATACAATATGTTTTCAAGTAAAAAATACTTTTATAGATTCCAAAATTTCTAAAACCTCTAAAATACTTTTAGAGGTTCAAACTTTCCGCAAGTTTTAAAACGATGAATAAAATACTGAAGGGTACTCATACTTAATACTCTATGTCTCTGAAAGAAAGCACTGAGATTTCAACATGAGAAAGAAAGTATTGAACTCTTCTCTTTCCCAGCTCTACGATTTATTGATCTTTCGTGTCAACGCTGTTCCATTTACTCTGAAGAGTGTTTACGACGTTCTAACAAAAAAAAGTCTGGCATCTGAAGGATGATCGGAATTCACAATCTTAGAAGGCTATATACACTGTCAGAAATTTTCTTCTTTACGTAATGGAAGCTTAAACATAACTAAGCGTTACAACAAAAATGTCTTGCGAAAAGCGAAATAGAAAAAAAAATATTATAATTGCTGCGAATCAAAGTATGCAAATACCTAACGGCCAAAGCATCAAAAATGTCAGTATCCTTTGTGCCAATGGCAAAAAGATAAAACTATTATACCTATAATACCATACACATTATCCGGAAACGTCACACGCTAAAATGGTCCACTTAGATTTATTTAACGTAGCGCCTCAAGAACGCGAGCTGGAAGGAGAGGGGGACATTGCCATCCAATCGGTAGCTCTAATATCAAAAATTTAAATCATAACGAAGCTCCCGATTGGATGACAGTTTCCCCCTCATCGTCCAGCTCGTGGCCTTCACGCGCCACATTAAGATATCGGAGTATAAATAACGGAAACGTTTATAGATATTAATCCCAGATAAATATTTGAATACATCTAAAAAAATACATTGAGAAGGCCTTCCTTGAAAACTGGTGTATTGAATGCCAAAATAAGTTTTATTCCTGTTTTATGTCTATACACCTCTCGGTGCCTTAACGACGCTACCTCCCGGCCGATGTGTCTCGTGAGCCGGAATCAGTCACAGCTTGTAGTTCTCCTCGAATCAGCGAAGCTCGTAAACCCCTCAGTACAAGTCCGACTCGAGGAAGAGGCCACTGTACACCTATGTAGATGGCGCTGACGCCGATACTCTCTCCATTCATCGCGTAGATGTGTCTCGTGAGCCGGAATCAATCACGGCTCGTACTTATCCTCGGATCAGCAAAGCTCGAAAATCCTTCAGTGCAAGTCCGGCTTGGCGGAAGGCACCACCCTATACCCACTATGTAGATGGCGCTGAGGCTGGTATGGTCTGACTGCGCGCACACATTTCTTCTCAAGCATACGATTCTTATTGAGGGAAGAGAAAGAAAGAAGGTATAGATTCAGATTCACGGTTGACACACGGATGACACATGAATGATAATAAAAAAAATTATTATTTTTGGATTCATGATTTGTTAGTTTACAGTAATGTAGTATGTGCGACGTACACTAGTACACGAAATACAATGAAATATTACAGGAAGACCTGCGGCAGAAATGATGGAAAGTGTTTTCATACATCTTTCGTGAATGTATATCGATCCCTTTAGAACAACATTTATCTCTGCACCTGTTGCAATAACGAGTGTGGTCCATTAGCGCTTCGGCTTTCCCTGGGCCATCAGGTTCCTAGCAAAGAGCAGCAGAAGCACACCTCTTGTCGCCCGGAAGCTTTCAGAGCAGCAGCGCGCGGACAGTGCTGGTCACCAGCCCAACCGGCGCGGTGTGATGTATGTGGGAACCAGAACACGGAGCTGGCGATGGGGAGATGGGTACGGGTAGCGAAGGCAGGCGTCGTTTCAGGAGTGAGAGTGCTGGCGGACGGCGGGGGCGGCGGGCCGCGGGGGCGGGGGGCGGCGGGCGGAGGGGGCGGGGGGGCGGGGGGGGGGGGCGGCGGGGCGGCGGGGGCGGCGGGGGCGGCGGGGGGCGGGGCGGGGGCGGCGGGGGGCGGGGGCGGCGGGGGCGGCGGGGCGGCGGGGCGGCGGGGCGGCGGGGGGCGCGGCGGGGGCGGCGGGGGCGGCGGGGGCGGCGGCGGCGGCGGCGGGGGCGGCGGGGCGGCGGGGGCGGCGGGGGCGGCGGGGCGGCAGGGGCGGCGGGGGCGGCGGGGCGGCGGGGCGGCGCGGGGGCGGCGGGGGCGGCGGGGGCGGCGGGGGCGGCGGGGGCGCGGCGGGGCGGCGGGGAGGCAGCGGGTCAGCGGGGGGCGAGCGGGGCGTGGGTGCGGGCAGTGACAGTGGCGGGGAGTGGCGGGGGCGTCGGGGGCGGTGACTGTGGCGGGGAGCGGCGGGGCGGTGCCTCAAGAAGCACGCAGAGAGGGAGAGCGGTAGCTCCCACAATCTGCTATGAATAGCACGTGGCGACAGCCTTGCCTTCAGCAGGACGGAGCGGGGGCGGCCGCGGCGACGACTGCGGTTGCAGTGGCCGCGACAGCGGTGTCCGGGACAGACGCGGGAGTGACGACAGCAGATCAAAATCTGCAGCTTCAAAATAAAAAAGTGTAAAAAGAAGGTGACTATAGGATTGGAGTTTTCAGATTGAAATTTCATGAATAGGCATTGCTCTGGATTGTTGACTATCTGAACTATAGGATTGGATTTTCAGATTGAAATTTCATGAATAGGCATCTCTGGATTGTTCTATCTGAACTCTAGTTCTTTTGCAACTTTTGCATTGGTGCAAGCTGATCATTAACTGAAAGTATTTCTTATTCATGTGCTTAGCAACCCACCTTACAATAATCCACATTTGCAAACTGTCAGCATTCCTCCCGAAAAGAAATTAATTAAATCGTTACCAATTATTGCCACGATGTAAAGTTAAGGCGTCAAAAAATTGTGCAGTTGCGAAGCAGGGAGGATATATGGAATGTACGAGTGGTGGAAAGATCTAAATAACGGAAGATGAGAAAGTGTGAATGTGAGAATTAGAAGAGTATTTTGGATATGACTTGGCTAGAAATGAAAGGGGATAAGGAAAGAGGAGATGGGAGATAACTATTGAGGCATATCTCTCGGGTAGATCTATCAATACAGTGGGATGCTCACGAAACTAGTGGTATTTGCGACAAGATATCAGAATTTATATTCAGATCTAAAGGGTGGCACATTAGGGCGCTAAATTTCGGATACGGCACAAAAGTAATACAAAGATTTATATAGATGTTAAAGAAATCATGCATTCAATGAATTGAAATTTATGCAATTTAACTCTGAATATCAAAATTTTGTCATTTGCTTCTTCGTTAATAAAGAAATAATTCCGAGGTTACATTGGAAATATTCCACACTAAGGCCCATCAAAGCTCTCCTCTATCATAATTCATAGTTGATTAATACCTCACATTTAAAAAATCCTCATTTTTTAGATATGTGAAGAAATACGCTTAGAAAAAAGTAAATTTAACTAGTGAAACTCCTATAAAAGTAGTTCTCAAGTTAGCGGGAATGTGTCATGTATCACTGTCTTTGACTGCGAAAGAAATTGCTCTGCTCATATTTTCCTGCAAAATGACAATTTATAGATGTGTCATTTTTGGATCACTGACGATATTCATAAGGCTTACAGATTTTCTAACGTGATTAGGCTTTGACGGACAGAACAAACAGTAGTAGGAAGGAAACAAAAGCGTACACAGGATATCCATTTTGGAATGTAATTCATCGTTACTTGCATACTTCGGTAAACTTGCATACTTCGGGAGAGCGCATCACATTCACAAAATCGAGACAATACAGAAAAAGTAAGACGCGAAATTTTCTTTCGCGAACCGAAAGATTAGATACTGAAAAATTTGACTTCGTCAACCTTTGAACCCTTTCCTCAAAGCTTGAGCAAATTTAAAAATAAATTAATTTTCTAGTAGTTTATGGAGTATATTACTTCAATGTATATTACTGATGTCTACCTACTGCTATTACTAGTCTTTTCTATGAAGTAAGATGTGTTATAATAGTTATTATTATTATTAATATTATTATTATTATTATTATTATTATTATTATTACGCGTAGTGTTGTGTTATGAAAGTGGAGTGAAACGAATGTGAAAACAAAGACTTAACAGTTCAGTGTACTGCAGGCAGGTAAGATGAAGTGAAGTGCTGTGAAGGATTGCGCGGCGAAATTGTACATTATTTCGTAGAGTATTTCATAGTTGGTTAATGTAGGCTTAATAAATGTAAAGTAAAGATATTCTGTCACCAAAATCCCTCACTTAACAGCATAATATATGTAAAGGCATCGCTCTAAAATAAAATATTCATCTGAGAGCAAGGCGCACAGCACTAAATCCCACAGAGGTTCTCGTGATTGGCGTACTTGGGATGCTGACCTATTGCTTGCGGTTGTGGCCCCGCGGGGGGGAGGCGCCGGGGGGGCGGGGCGCAGAGGACCGCCGGCGCAGCCTCCGTCTCGCCGCCTCCGCCGCCGAGGCCGAATGGACCAAGGCCACCAGGCCCAGGTGGGCCGCCTCTGACAAAGGCTGGCCGAAACACAACAGCGCCAGCGCAACAAACACGGTGAACCGGCAGCTTTTACATCCCCTACTAGGCCAACCGCAGTGCTGTGTATAGCTTCGTTTTGAACTTCAGGATACCACTGGAATATGAGAGTTATTTGCACAGTATTGAAGAGTGTAAATTCCAGGTTATTTTTATTGCGATAAAAATACTATTTATATTTTAGCCTCTATTTATGGCCATTTTTTGTATGACTTTTCTATAAACAATAACTCGGAATTTGTGGCGGAACAATAAAAAATATTTCTAAAACTGTTCACAAATATCTTAAACACTCAACGAAGACGGAGAAATACAATTTATTATTAATTATTATTATTATTATTATTATTATTATTATTATTGATGATTTAAACCGTTTGAAGGTTTGGGACTTTGAGCCACTAATTGTAATAAATGATGCTATGAATGATATTACGGGATACCAGTGCCTTCCACTTAACTAGCACCAGATGCCTTACTCGAGATTCAATATCACGTTTTGTAGCACGCAGATCGGTTGCCATCGCAACCGATGCATTAACTTGGTGTTGGTCCTTAATTTAATTAGTCCAATAGAATTGATGCAGGCTCCCCTTTTAGAACAATGCACACATTTCAACACCATCAGGGCGAGACTTCGGAGGGGTTAAACGCTCTAATTCCGATGTGGTGTCTTTCCAAGTGCCAGAAACACTGCTGCACTCAATTTTATTGCCCTTTTATTTTACTAACAACGCAATGTATATTTAGAGGAAAAACAAAGAAATATTTATTCGTGATCGCTATTCTTAAAAGTAGCCAGCATTCAAAATAATTCAGATAAGTCATTTCAGAAGTAAAATGGGAATTTCATCATGCTGTTCACAAAATCACCCATTAGTAATAATTAAGTTTGACTATGAAAAAATACGTTGCGTTGGCAAAATGCGCAACGTCTATGACCAGATTGTGCTGGGGTTCCAGTTCCGATGATGGAGGATTTCACACTGACTATATAGCTGTCTGGCGGAGAATTCCAGGGACCCGCTGCAGTAATTTGTCGTTTTTCATGGTTTTTAATTAACCCTAAGAGATTATCGAAGCAGTATCTAAAAAATAAGCCACAGATTGCGCGCAATCTTCCCTTCCTCATCCTTGTCTCTTCCTCACTCATTACACACTCACACTTAAGAGTTTTAGTTACAGTTATATCCACTTCACGCATGTGCAGAGACCACCTCGTAGCTTACATCCTGTCCCAGCTGAAACGATGACCCGATGGGAGAGATACCTGGATTACAGAATATGTGGTCAATCATTCACTGTCTTCGGTCGCAAAATAAATGCCTCAGCTCAGATTAAAATCCCTTCTGTAACAAATGGCAATTTTTGGAGCACCGACGCGCCAAATGCTTCATTATCTTTATGTACCGACGACTATTAGAAGAAAGAGGCTTAGGTTGGGCTCATCCAGGGCTGCTCAAGTGGGCGGCCCCCTTAACATGTCCTGGCTTATCTGCGGGCCATCGGTGTGGCCGACTGCTTGTTGAGGCAACTCATCGGCAAGGGAAGGGAAAGGAGACGCTCGGACTCGACCGACTTTACACTTCGATTTATTTATAATGGCACTTTACGTTTAATCAGTTTACGGTGTCACCCAATCGGGAACTTGAACGTCACCATAGTGACATCATAGCTCCCGATCGGATGAGAGAATGGTTGGTTGGTTGGTTGGTTGTTAGTGACTCTGGTAACGTCAATTACTGAGGTCATTAGCCCCATAAGTGTAGGGCATGGTTTTCCATCGGGAGGTGGCGGTGATCTTTCCCCGCTGGATGGCGAGATCCGGCGCCAACCTACCGTCGGCTAGCGGGGTTTCCCCATAACCAGGACTCTCCCACCAGCGGGGCACCGCCTCAGCCGGGACAAGCTCTAAGCTCCCGACCGGTCTCCCGGCATGTGTAGTAGTGTAGTGCATGTTAGTGTAAGGACACCGTAACTGCTGATTAGACGTCAAATGCCACTGCGAACAAATCGAAGTATAGAGAAAGGCAAGTGGCATGCGGACAGCAGCAGCGGGCCACCGCGGGCAGTTTTGCCCCAATTCTTGCATTTCATTGATTGATTGATTGATTGATTTTTTCGTGTTTTTGGGCGCGTCAACTGCTTTGGTCATTAATCCCGTTAGTGTAGTGCATGTTTTTTCTCTGGAGATGGCGATGATGATTCCCCGCTGGATGACGAGATCCCGCGCTGACCTACCGTCGGCTCGTGGGGTTTCCCCCTAACTAGGACTCTCCCACCAGTCTGAGTTCTGAGCTCCCGACCGGTCTCCCGGAATACGTGGTAGTGTTGTGCATGTTCGTGTAAGTGAGTGTGTAAGAGGACAGGATAGGACAAGGAAGGGGAAGGACAGATCGCGCGCGGTCCGTGGCCCGTTTGGTAGGGTTTTGCTCCGGCATTCGCCTGGTATTGATCGGAGAAACCACGGAAAACTACCGATTAGAGCATCCAGCCGCTAGAATTCTCCTCCAGACTACTGAATTCGACCTAGCTGAAAAGCTAGTGTCGAAAATCCTGCCGCCGTCAGGACTCAAACCTAGGACCTCCCGGTCAGAGGCTCTTGCATTTGAGCAGCCCCGGCCTAAACACTCCAATTGCAGCGTCTCCCCACGTGCGCAACGCATCTTCGGTCCACGCAGCCTCTGGCACTGCACCCGCTTATTTTTTAAACTCGGGCGCTTGCGTAGTGGGGTTGTATCTTGGCGACATCAAAATACATTTTACAGCGCCGCCAAGTGCGCGCATCAGCCCCTCTTCCGGCAGCGCGGGCCCTTAAAACGCCCCCGAGCAGCGAGGGGCGTCGCTGAAAGCCATCTGACCTACATCGGGGAGAAATCCATTAACGCTGCGCCTCGCCCCGCCCGGCCCGGCCCCGCTCGGCTTTGCTTTTTCTGGGACGAAGTTTGCTATCGGAGCGGCCGAACGTATCTCTTCCCTCGGCGCACTCCGACACTTGTGGTCCGAACCCATTTGCTCCAACGGGCTTTAATCGCGCGGAGAACTACAGCGCTTTGAGTCTATAACTATCCGTGTGTTTTCTTCTCTCGACTACTCCCTTTGCTGAGGGACCACGTTTTCGAATCTTTGCTAAGCCAATAAACAGATGCATTTGGATCTAAACTGTATGTTCCATATTTCTTTTCTCGGCTAGGAATTGAAAACTTTCAGAGACGGCGATTTGTTAATCCATTACTGCGTTAGGAAAAATAACAGGATAAATCAATGCAACATCTATGAATGTTTTTATTGAAGTTTTTTGTTTGTTTTTGTCTGTATTTTTGTCCGTTTTGCAATCGTTCGTTAATTTCTTCCACCAATTATGCAAAGAAATTATTTCATTTTTTACTGATACGTAATTGATTGTTATTTACTTCGATACGGAGCTTGACATAGACTGCAAAGTTATCTGGTTCGAGAGAATCGTACGAGTGAATGATACATGTTCTCTTATAATATCTTTTCATATAAATATGAAAATAGAAATTAAGTCAGTTAAAATCGACTTTATTAGTAAATTCGTATCCTTAAAATTAGGTAAAAATAAAATCTTGTATGTTCCACGGGCGTTAACTGTTTTAATGATCTCGGGCTTTTTGTCGCCACTCGATCATTAGAACCCTTATGCATAAATGACCGTTTGTGCATAAATAACTTTTCTTCAATTTGTCACTCGTTTACTCCCGTCAAGTACTATGTTGATAGTCTGAATCTATAATATGCACCTGTATTTTCTGTAAACTGGATGTGTATTGAGGTGTGATATCTAAGATACTTATTCATATAACTTTTGAACCGTGCAAGTTAATCAGATTAAAGATAATTTAAAAAATTATATTTATGAAATGGGAACATAGAATTCAATTATTAAGCTTTAATACTTTTTTATTTCTTATGAATTGATAGCAACTTAATTTCGAATGTAACTGTTTCACTAATATTTTGCGTGCATAAGGGGATAATGGGGAAGAACAAATTCAGTGATTTATACATTACATCATTATCGTGTTTAAACCTTCTTCGAAATAGTCCTTCAAAAAAAGGAGCATTAGTCTATTGTTCTTGCCAGCTGACTGAGAAATTGCCGCGGGGTCCTATCTCATCTATTGTTTCGTGCTTGCCTGACTCAACATTTGCGCGAGTACATAGCAGAAAAAGCTAAATCTTATTTATTTTATGGAATGTTGAACTTTAATGTTCAGAGCCGGCTTGAATGGTCGAGGTCACGAAGTCTGAAGAGCCGTGTCTGAAGGAGCGCGGGTTTGAATCCCGCCCGGGGCGTAGATGTTTGTGTGTGCCTGTATACTTTTACCCCCAATGTTACTTACAGTGACCGCTATATGGTATTAGCAGATGAAAAGCGACCTTAAATAGGTAAAAAAATGTTCAGTGCTTATTAATAGAGTAAGAAATTTAAAACATGTGTGTAGCACTTTGCAATGGACTTAATTGGACAGAGTATGCTGAAGAGCTTCTGAAGTGTCGTTGCGTTGTAATTACTTCCTCTAACACGTGGGGAAGAAGATATGTTTTGTGGGTTCTTGATACCCAAAAATCGATTGACGGCAAAATGTTAGTTTGTCCGTCTGGCTGTCTGTCCGTCTGGCTGGCTGTCCGTCTGGCTGGCTGTCCGTCTGGCTGGCTGTCCGTCTGGCTGGCTGTCCGTCTGGCTGGCTGTCCGTCAGTCTGTGGCCAATGTTAGCGCCTGAACTTCTCAGCTATTTTCTTCAAAACTGATATTCTGCGGTCGATCTAAATGAACTGGAGACTTTGGGAGTTTCAACCGGATATTTTGATTTTTGAGACTACTTTACGTGAAACGTGAAAAACATTTTGAAAATTGTCTCAAAAAGGCACCAACATTGGTTGAATTAAAAATACATGATGGCAACGAGCATTGAGGACAAAATCTGATAACCAGAATTGTTCGCTCCCACGTAATAAAATCTATTTTGCATCAAAAAACGAACTACACATTTGATATAAAATTCCTTGTCAAAATAACCAAACTCCCTACTCCTCGCGCCACGAGCGAAGCGAGGGCTCAAGAAAACGTGAGCGGATAATATTTAAGTTTTTTTCTTTTGTCAGGCAGCCAATAATAATTTGCAGTTATAACGTTTTATCACAAGTTTTCATATAATAATAATAGTATTTTGATTGTTCTTGATCGAAATGAGAGAAGGGCGAGGTAATACACCGAAGCTACTTTCAAGGTTGTACAACACTGCGCCGTTGTTAAAACGAGCGGAATAAAACACAAGGTCTTTCCAGGCACAACGTGAGTAGGAACGAAAGGAAATCGGAGAAAATGAATAATTCCTTCTCTACAAAACTGCATTGACAATGATAAAATTTAAAAAATACATAATTTTTTTATTATGGTATTGTTGTAGCGAAAAATATGTTCTATAATTCTTTGAACAGTAATATTGTTTACTCTGAGAGTTGGCTGCCCTCAATATCGCATACCTTTTTCGAAATTATCCCCACAATAAGAAGGACGTTCGCGCCGGTGGTCTCAAAATTCTTAATCTTTCGTTTATTCGATTCGTTTCATTGATAATTTTTCTTATTAAACTATTTATTTTTAGAATTTTAATAAATGATTTTATTACACAGTTTTTGTCGTTTTATTAATTTCGACCCATCATTATTAATAAACAAACATGTAAATTAGGTAAAGATACTATACAACAATATGCAATTTTTGTATACAATATAACACATATATAACAATATATAAAAATGGTGCTAAAACAGCACATACTTTCTCGCCTGTAATTTCAAGCAAAATTATGAGAAAAGTACTGAAATTTTCGAAAAACTGTGCATGACCTTATTTCAAAATCTATCTTTAAGGAACATATTTCATTTAAAGAAAAAAATCGCTATCTTTAATATTTTAGTTGTGGCATGCATCCTAAAAAATGTTTAACTTATGCAATTTTCGAAAAATCAGGGTTTTTAAGGAACCTGAGACCTGCATCATTCTCTTAAACGTCCTTCCAACAATAAAATTTAATAAAAAACGATGCACCCATTTTCTTTTAAATGTTGAACATTTTTCAAGGGCTTCATGTAAAGTACCACCATAATTATAATTTCAGTTTCAAATTCAAGGGGCTGCGACATTAGCCATCTCAATTTTGGAATATCCATTTTGGAGAAAATTGGCTGAAAGGTTTAGCCACTAGCGTTATTCACAGACCCCCAGACGGACGGACAGACGTTCAGACATTTTGCAGTCATTCGATTTTTGGGCATCAAGTACCCACAAAACATGGATTGTAACTACACCATGTGTTAGAGGACATTTTTCTTAATTTGGCAATTTGATTTTTTCACTTTTTCGTTACCAGGGCCCTATAATAAGGGTTTTTCTGTCGAAAATTCGCCGTTTTCACGCAGCATTACATAACTTCCTCTCTACTCCGTAGCGTTAAAGTAACAATATTTACACACAACATAATTACAACAATAATATACAACAAATTTCATATAAAATTAACTGTTGTGAACTTTCTTTTCTAATACAGACGGCGGTTGCCTATAAATGGTTGGGTATCTCCGATCTAAAAGACCTCGAGGCTCTGGGCCTTGATACGGATATTTTTATTTGGGGGAGGGTATTTTATATTAAGCCTCATCGATATTTTCAAATTTCTTTTAAAAATACCTTCAAATTTTTTAATTACTTTTTTCTCTGACAGCATCAAAAACGCTTGAAATTAGCGCAGGTTTTTCTCTGCATATCTCTGCATTTTTGAATGTTGTAAAAGTTCAATTTTTTTCGGTCTCCTTACAACTTGCCGCAGATTTAAATACTATCTGAAGTCGAGTAGTAACTTCAAAGTTTTCTAATTTATCTTTAAATTTGTCTCAAGAAGAGTAAAATTAATAAAAACTCGAAAGAAAAATTATATTCTTGTAGCTTGTGTCAATGAGCACAATAAATACTAATACTAATTGGACATTCCTCTTGCAACTACTTTTTCCAACGGCATAATCATGTTAATTTAAATTTATTTTTTTTAAATTTCGTAATTAATTGCTACATACGAGGCAAAACAGTTATTACTTTGTATTGTGGTTAATTACATCCCGTCTCTGCGTGTCGACTTGGTGAGCAATCAGGTCCTTCTGTAGGAGTCTTAAGCCCGTACGATAGCATATCCAAAGAAACAAAACTGAAAGGGGAGGAAAATGTTTCTTGAAAATAGCTCTAGATTAATCTCGTCATTAATTACGTGAACAATTCTGAGAGTGCATATTATTCAAACAAGCGCAGAAATGAAAACTCATTCTTGTGGTTAACTCACATTCTAAGGAGTGTAACCTTGATCTCGGGGTCACACGAATTCCGAGAGCTCCGGCTTGAATTCAGGATCGGCGGGCACGCAAAGGTCCTGAGGCGTCAACCTCCAAATTCTTTCTGGGGATCGCAGTCTTCTCAAGGAGGAACACGACGCTTTCATGTCTCACTAGGCACAATATACTGCTACTCACAATTTGCGAACAGCCTGCAATAGCGTCTGCAGTTGTGAGTCTGCAGCTGAAGTTTCTTAGTGCAAGAGATCCTATGTTCGTGAACCGGGAGACCCTGGGTTTGACTCTCGAGAATAAAAGAATTTTCGGCATCCTGTACATCTCATTCAAAACCGACCACTGTTTAGAGAGAAATCTGGAGAGTGCTAATCAGTCGTCCCCAGACACACTGTACACGAATGGTGTTGGGGCATCCGACTAAAAATGAGGGCATATAGGGTATGCCGAAACTTTTCCTTGTCTTCGTTTTGAGACAATTTAGGTACTACTTATTTGAAAGGTGTCATTAAAGGCAGTAATATACCATTACAACTGGTTATCGATGGTTAGTAATTCCAAGAAACAACAATGTACATTATCTCTGTAAAACAAGTTGGGAATAAATCTTATTATTCTTATATAATAGAGTATGCATCAACAGCGGCGTAGCAATGCTCACTGATACTTCCCGCCCTCCTCAATCAGGTTGACCCCACTAAGCACACAACAGTAGCTTAGGTAAAACTAAAGCACTTACGGATTTTCGCACTTTTGATTTAAAACATAGTATTTATTTTCTCACCAATTGTCTCTATAAACGTCTAATAAACACCTTATTCTAGTGTACTAGGTCACGTACTTTAGACTGAAGTGGAATTTGTCAATTTTTGCGATGTTTTAAAGTACAAAAAATCGTGTTTCTCTTCGCCACCTGCACCAATCTGAAAGTGGTGTTACAACATAACACATACTTTCTCAGATTTTCTGTAACGGTTAAATAGATAATAATTATATTGCAAAATGAAGTAGATACTTCCAATATATCGCTCTCTTCATAAAACTGCTTGAGATATATTCAGACCTATTATTCCTGTCGCAGCACTCCACATTTATGCCTAACACGACATTGTCGTGTTACCATCATATTCAGCATTCATACGGTTGCTTGTGCTTTTCTTCTTTACCGCAGTGTTGTGACAAGAACTTGTCCTAAAGTTTCGTTCTAATAACCAAAGTCGCTAAAGGATTTTATTCTCACATTCATTAATTAGTCAATTTTTAAAAAATTGTTAACTCTGCCTAAAATGTTAGAAAATAAAATACTGTGATATCTTCACAATCAACATAATGGATTAATTTTCTTTCTTGTAATATTTATATCGACCCTAAATATTTATTTTTCACATTTTCTCATTTTGTTTTATTAAAATAAGCCCTTTAAAAATATTTATGTGTTTTTGTTGAATTGAAAACTCCCGAAATCTTCTATAATTTTTAAAAAGTGTACAATAATAAATACATAAGTTAATAAATAAATAAGTTACATTAAGAAATAAATCTCTAGATCAAATAATGAAGGTCAGGTACGGGTAAAAGAAACGGGCTATTTTCAAGAACTTAGAGGTTTTGATGAAAATGGGACTTATGCAATTTTCTTAGAGTCTAATAGTCGAAAAAGGAGTCTACCACCTGTGGAAAAGTGGACGAATCTCTGTCCATCACTTTCTTATATCTGTTGGATCAATCCGTAGCTAGAGGGCAGCGCTCCACCTTTCCACGTCTGAATACAGCCATCTAAATCACGACACTCCAAGCGGAGTTTGTGTATAACTTACGTGGGTGATAGGTTTCCTAGGCGTTCCTGTGCCACTCCTGTCTTTATTTCATCTCCATCAACCCCGTAATCTCTCGTTTTCATTCTTGTCATGCTTGTGAGAAACCCTTTCCCTTACAGCATGCGTATTTTATTTGAATGGGCTCTAATTATTTCTTATTAAACTCTTGAAGGCGATCAAGATGATTAAGTGGTCCAATGGTCTGAGTTTCGCCATCAATAAAGTCTATATATTTATTTATTAACTTATTTAACCTATCACCCCACTTTTATACCCATTATTATTTATATTATCATCTATCATCCGCACTATTCATAACTCCACGCTTATTTGCGCCACTCCCGGCAATTAAAGCCATGCGATAAATAATTATCGGATGACGTAGGCGATAATTGCAGAAAAACAGTGCGCGTTTCAATTTTCTGCTTCACTTAAATATTTGCCACACCTTCCTGCGGGTCATCTGTAGTAGTACAGAATGACATTAGCAGAGTGTTCTGCTTCTGCTGAATCATTAAATGATTATACAATTTATAATACACGTACTATAGACTACTTGCGATACTTAAATACCAATTAATACGTATTCTTTGCCATAACTAAACGAGAGGCTCTAGTAGTCACAGGTTTAGAATGAATTAAGGAAAGAACAAGCCCAGTCAGTTGCGAGTGCTGCGGTTGTGGACCCGAAATCCGAATAAGGTAGGGAACTTTTATTTAGCAATAGTGTCGTGGAAGGCCAAACCACAGAAGATACTATAATTTCGTTTGCATCAATTTTCACTTGTGTATAAAATTCAGTAACAGAACCCTGGTACTTTATTACTTATGTCTCACTCATTATTAGCAATCCACTTACATTAATGCATTATTACGTATCACTCTTACTTATGTACTTACTATTACGTGAGTACTATTCTTCTACAATTCATTATATTGTTATCCCTATTCATTTTCCCATTATTAATATTTGTATTGTTATTATCATTATTCTTTATTACTTAAAAAAAATCATAATAAGAAAGGTCGGTATTGCCCCACCATCGTCCCAGCTGCTACCTTCCAAAACGTCTGTGCCATTCTCTAGCACCACTAGTTTTATAATCAAGTGAAGGGGAATGTAAATACGTATTCAAATTCTTTCTGAGAAGTGATACGAAACTTTCATCGGATTTATCCGCGAATCTCAGTACGGATAAAAAACGAGAAAACATAAGTATAAATAGAAACCACGTGCAAAAACATGAATGGGATTCGTGCGTAACGAATAGCATTCCTTCAAACCACAGATAGACTGGACGATAAGCAAATTTCCTCAAGGCCTTTTCAACCGCGAGGCGCCGGCTCTGGCTGCAGCTTCCCGCCGGAGCCCCAGAGGAGTCCGTAGCGAATTGCTCCGAGGCAACGGGGGCAACGAGGTTTGCTCGCGTAATTCGCTCAACTGGCTGGTGCGCGAAGTCTGTTCCGAGAACGCGCGTGTACGCACGGCCGACACGCGCCCGCCTCGCCAAGCACGAGTGATTTAGAGGCGGCGGCGGAACACAGTGCGAACAATCTCAAGCAGACGTACAAAACACTGAAAATCATCTTCCACAAAAGATTCTACAATATAATTTTTTAATATATCGTTTTTCGTCCTTTATTTTAAAGATGGAACATTTTTAGTGTAACTGGTTTTATCAATATATATATATATATATATATATATATATATATATATATATAAATATATATATATATAATATGTGATATACATGAACGTTTCGAAAAATAATTATTTCCAGCGTCAGGCTTAATTGTCAATTTTTTTTGAGAAAGAGAGAGAGAGAGAGAGAGAGAGAGAGAGAGAGAGAGAGAGAGAGAGAGAGAGAGGCAGCAGCAATAAAGTAAAAAAATAATTTTAGTATACTTTTTGAATTGTAAAATTGCAAATTTAACTTTATTAATTAAAAATTTAAAAATGTCACTTTAAAATAAGCGATTACTAAAGAAGTCACTTCTAATGCACAATATGCCGTTCTACACAATAACTGAGACACTTTATAAGTATCTAAAATTTGTGCGAGGTCCAAACCGACTGCGATGCCTACAGTTGATAACGCCCTCAACCATACTTTCGAAACAATCACGGTAATCGTATTAGTATTTAAATGTCTACAAATGTTTGCAACTGAACTCTCTCTCGTGTGCGAGAGAGTTCGTGAAATTTCCCAGTATAGTTTCTTAATGTTTGCGACGAAAAATTTCGAAAAATATCAGTAAATTTTACAACGGTTTAAAACATTCTACATAGAGCTGCAATGATTTTGGCAATGACGATGAGTGCCGTCGTCGGTCCTGGAGCTTAGACAAAAGGTGGAGACATTCGATTCTGTATGACATTCAGTTTTCTGAGCTGACATACACAGTGGTGATTTGCCTTTATCTTCCTCTGGATGTATGATGTTAGAGATCATTAGGGGTGTATAATGATCAGAGATGAATGATTACGGATGGGAGAATGAGATATGTTGTGATATGAGAAACCAACGTCACAACCATGTGGTGAAAACATGCTTGACGAGAGATTGTATCTTGTAGTCTCCGGTCCCGCGTACTTAAACGCTGCTTCATGATCACACTGCAGGCAAAATTCAATAGGATTCCCAATTTGTAAAACTTCCTTTTGCCAGTAACAAAATGGATACAGCTCTTCCGCTGCCACCACGGGTACAGCGAGTCCCGTATTATTGTGTACTTTCAAATGAAGTCGATGGGAAAGTAGCCAATCAAATACGTAGATTTCCTACATACGTAATAGAAACTAGATTTTCGAAATCTTCTTGGGAAAACGATTACAAACGAGACGCGCAAACCCGGAGAGTAAAAATTGAAAACACGGTTTGGGGCACTTTTCATTTAAAAAGTCACATCTATTTCCTCACGAATTGCATCTACTTAATCATATGGTGGAGTGGATTTGTGTGGTGAGGATGTTATGCTAAGAAGTGGTATAACATGTTGAAGCCTATGCTACTTGCAAGTTATTTAGATGTTAATACATTTAAATTGAACAATTCAACCTACAAATTTTCCAGTCATCGTAAGTTCATTGTATATCTACATTTAAAACAAGCACATTTTAGAAAAATAATATCTGAAACTATTTGATATAATAAAACATTTTGAACTGATACAAAGTTATACAAATCTTCAGTCGGTTGAAGTGAAACAAGGTAATCTTGCGGTGCAACTAACTGGAGAATCGTTTCCTATATAATTTCAGTAGTATACATAACTTTTGCGGCTCTCCTTCGCACCCAATCTATATAAATAAAGTGTCTAAAGAAAGAGAATTTCTCGGACACGTGACGAATTCCACTTTGACATGAAAAATATGAAGGATTTGTTTACGCAGCAATGTATTTACGCGGCAGTGTTTATGCAAAACGCATTTAAATATTCCCCACCTGTTCAGAGCCAGCAGAATCTGCAACTATATGCGAAATTAACCTATTTATTTGATATTTACGAGATTGAATTACACGGGTGTACCTCTCTGCTCGGTAATGACATTAAATAAGAATAGTTTGTATTGACAAGGATTTTTTTGTCATCAATAATAAGGAGAAATATAGAACAAGTGAAGGAAGATAAGAAGGCCATGAAGAAAAATATATATTAGAGGCTTTATAAGGAAATGGAAAAATATGGAATAGGGTGAGGGTTTAACACACGTGAGTTCTAGTGTACTTTTTTATTTTATTTCCAGTATTATATATCTTTTTATTGTATATCCTTTTCCAGTATTTTTTAAACCGCAAAGTACTTCCCCTCTCAAAAATATAACGCTGTACAATAAATTACAATTATTTGTCCAGCTTTTTCGGACATTGTCCCACCGTGCGGTGGCGGCGACGCTTTAAACCTCGCCCCTTTGAAGTGCGGGGCGTGTGCGAGGGGCGAGGCGGGGCGGGGCGGGGCGGGGCGGGGCCGGGCGGTGCTCGCACGCACGTGCTTGCTGCGCTCTCAGCCGATTGCTCTTCCGCTCAGGAAGCGGCTCGCGACCTCCTCAGGGCTTCTCCGAAAGGAAAACGGGGCAGAAATAGCTCTTCGCCACGGAAAAGACATGGATGAAATTGGTCAGGATAAGGGAGTATGGAGAGTGGGTGTAACGCAGCCCAATGTGAAATGTGAAGTCATAAAAAGAATGAGGTTGAAAAAATGCATTCCATTGACTTCTAACACAGTTATATGTTTATACTGAAGATTTGTTTCCATTATTTAACATTTTCTAAAATACTATGATATATATTTAGTTAGATAGTTATTTACAGAGCCTACAAAATCCCATTAAGGGCAAAGGCATCCAGCTTTAGCAGGGTGAAAAGTTGGCTGTCACATTGACACCCAATGAAATTGCTTACACAATTTCATACCAAAATGAAAATTTCCGCAAAATTTCAAAGTTATGTAAATGAGAGTTATGTAAGTGAGAGTTACCTACATAATCTACAGAAAATTAAAATTTTCGTAGAATTAGAAGAGATTGCTTAGATTAAATTATACTTTTTTACACAAAGAAACACATGAACCTCATTTAGTACAAATTATGAATCACACAAAATGGACGTAGAGCAAATTATAAAGGATTACACAAATTACACATAATTACACAGAAGACACATTAATCACGTAAATTTTCGCTGAATGTGAAAGAAAAAACTTATTTCATCATTTACATTTCATTATCTATGTAAATATATTGCAGTGTTAAACTAAATGACTCACATTTAAATGTTTAAAAATATTTCACGATTTTTTTTTGCGATCTGCGATGTTTTATTTCCTCCAATGCACCTAGAAGGCCAACAAAGAATTTTCATTACATTTCTGAAATAATGTAATTTACTTAAATAAGTTGAAATCTACTTGTGGGAATAAAGTACGACGAAAGTACGACGACGATCTTATATGTGTATGAACAAACGTAACCTTGATTTTATTGAATAAATATTAGAATAGTGCAACAATAAATTTGGAATGAAGAAAGTTGGACGTGACTTTTAATTTTATCTAAAATAACTGAAATTTATTTTACAAACGGTACTCTCACAGGCTTCAAGTTATTTAATAAATTATTTAATTTCGTTTCCAAACAATAATCATATATTTTATTGCAGTGACAAAAATCATTAACCAAAGTCACATCCAAAACTAGCAGTACATTCAGTAAGCATACGTGGCACCCGAATTGACAAAAAGGTTGCAGTTGCCACTTCTATAGACCCCATAAAAGGTAGTAAAACTTAAATTTCGCGTTAGAGAGGGTTATTTACAAATTTTGACTGCATCATGGTAAGTAATGGTAAACCACCAAAATTCAATTTAATCATCTAAATCATCACACATAATTTCATGTTTGCTAAGGAAAGTTATATATCAGTTCTCTGTAATTGGTCGCCGTCTTCAAGCCACAGATATGAATCTTGACCAGAATAAAATTATGATGTCAATGATCATGAAGAAGAAAAAGGAAATAAAAATGAATTGCGGAGTGATCCGATATACAATTTCTGAGTACATATCCTTAACCAGCAACCTCAAATTACGTGAAATCAAAGTCGCCGGGAAAAAGCTTCATATAAGGTTGTGGTCCAGAGGAGCCCTCAGAGGAAGGTGCAGCAGCCACGCAAGAGCTTTTCTCATGGGCAGGTTTCATAATTCACCTCACGTCACTCACAAAAGCAGTCTTCATTATTAAATCACCGTGAACTTCAAGACGCTGGCAGCGAGCTGAAACACCAAGGCCGGGATTCTGTTGCCCGTCAGACTCTGCTCGGTTCTTCGCACTCCAAATACACGAACGTGTAACCAAAGATTTCACATTATTTTGTGTACACGGGAATATGTAACCATGTGTTACAAAACGTTTAAGGTTAAACTGAGAATTGACCTAAACTGAAAGAGCAACCGATCTTTACTAACATTGTATGTACTCTACATTAAAGAATTTTATTAATTGTAAATTAAAAATAACTGTCATGAGAATTATTTCTTATTTTTCTTCTTCTTCTTCTTCGTCTTCTTCCTTCTCTTCCTTCTCTTCCTCTTTTCTCCTGTATCAGATTCTGGCTTATTTTTAACCAAATCACCATTCATTTAAATTTTTTTGTCTTTCCAGACTTCGTTTCTCATTCGAATGGAGTTCGTGACATTTCCTCGCAATATTAACATCAATGACAAACATACAAGTATTAACAGATAATTATAAATGTGTGTATTTGGCAATTTTGGGTCTATCTTTCCACTTAGTCTATATCTTTTTTTTTTTGTTATTTAAGGTCGCATCAACATCTTAGGTCATTAGCGACCACTATTGCTGTTAACGGTATGGTAACTATGTGGATGAAACGATATGGTGATTGATGATAAGGGGTGAAAGGACGAACACAAATACAACCATGCCCAAGGCGGGACTCGAACCCGCGACCCTTCGGTCCGAGATCACTACGACACTACTGCCTTAGCGATCTCGGCCACCGGGCCGGCAGTCTATATCTTTGTCCCCCATGCCTGAGCCTAATAAATCAGAAATCATGGAAATAATAGAATGAGAAGTTGTAAGCTTTAACAATTTAAAAATAGGTTTTAGAAGGTACGTTGAAAATAAAACATGCTGAAGATCCTGCAGGATAACTGGATCATTATCAAGAATGATGTTCAACTGAGGAAATTATCAAAGACTAAATATAGTATAATTCATGCCATTAATTACAGAGGTCAGAGAAGATAAAGTAAAAAAAGAAAAATGAAATTTGCCTGTAATAAAACATCTAGAAGAATAAACTGAAAACAAGAATAAACAAAGTTTGAAATAGAGATACAAGATAATAACGCAGTCTCCAAATGTTAGTAGAATGAGTGAAGAGAAAAATTAATTATTAAGAATACACCACTCTCCTGGTGAAACGTGAGATTTACACATTTCTAGATAATCATCTTTTTGGCGAAGCTCTACATATTTTTTCAATAATTGAGTTGCACGTTTTGTAATTAAATCCTTTCAAAAAAATAAAAAAGTGTACGATTAGTTTCGGGCAATCAAGAATAAAATCAACAAAAAATATTTTAGAAGTTAATAACGCAAATTCAAGTGTAATCTGAATCTGAACGAATTCCTCAGAGTGTGTTTGTCATAGATGCTTGGGCAAGTGAGCGTGCAAATTGTGTGCTTCCGAAGTCGGAGAGGACGCCTTAGCAACGGAGGCGCTCAGCTACGATAACAGCTCTCGTGAGTATCGACGTATTAAACTGAACAGCTCTCGAATTGCCGTGCGTGGGACGGGATCACGCCCCAGAGCTGACACGCAAGGCGTTGCAGAAGCACTGCGCCTAGAGAGCAAACTCCGCTCGAAAAACACAGATGGAAGCGTATAATTTTCTCTCGGGCTTTTTGTAGAATCGGAAATCAAACAGGATGTCGCAAAAACGATTTTTACTAACAGCCACAGTTAGCGCCAAGAAAATTTAAAATTAACAGAGTGTAGAAATATTGAGGGCACTGTCTTTGTAAGAGTGTTATTCCAGACAAAAACAGAGTGATTTCGGGTTGTCAATTCCTAAGGTAATTAGACCCGTAATTGTAGTGCATGTTTTTGTAGAGAGGTAGAGGAGATCTTCCCCCGGTGCATGGTGAGATCCGGCGCCGACCTACCGTCAGTTAGCGAGGATCTTCCCAACCAGTGGTTCCCACACGCAGGGCGCCGCCCCAGCCGAGACAAGCTCTATGTCCCGACCGGTCTCCCGACATGTATGTAGTGCAGTACATGTAAATGTGTGTGTGTGGGTGTATGTTATTCTTCAGACAGCGACTGAATTCGACTTCTAGCCAGTGTCAAAAATCCTGCCACCTTCGAGATATCTGAGTAGATGATGAATATAAATTAGTAATTCTACAACTTCACATACATTCTTGTACTTTCTGTAACTTTTACAATTTTCGAAAATGTAGAGAATTCAAAGAAAATCACACTTGCGATTTTTACTTTCTCGCCTTACGAACACTTTGTAAGAAGAGAAAGTTATGTAATCGTGCGCTGTAAAACAGCAAATTTTAGCCAAAAAAATTAATTGTCGGACTCTGGTAACGACAAAGTGGATAAACCCTGTTGCCAAATTAAGAAAAAAAACTCTCTAACACGTGGAGTAGACAGAATTCATACTTTGTTGGTATTTGATACAGAAAAATCGACTGACGGCAAAACGTCCGTCCGTCCGTCTCTCTCTCCGTCCGTGTTGTTGCAAAAACCAAGAGTTTGAATAAGGAGGAGGTTCTAAGCGCCCATGTAGATACTTGGAATACGTTCTCTTTATGCGAGTAGTATGCGAGACAGTAAAAAGAGACAAAATTTATATTGAAAGTTATTTTTAATATAAAAGATATTATATGGTCAAAACATCATTCCTGTCAAAACTGAAAGACAGGGATCCATGAATTGAGAGAGATAATTTAATTTTAGACACAGCATTTAATTTCAATAATTTTCGATTTCGTTTTTGTTTACAATAAATCAATCCATTCCCACAGAAATATGATCCGAATAACAAAAGAGTTTGAGGTTTTCTTAAAACATCTCATTAAATGCATTGGAAATACTCTAGGTGGAAAAAACGATCAATAGACTAGACAATATTGGCATTACGCAACTTTAAGCAACTAAAAAGCTGTAATTCATTGTTGCTTGCAAAAGGCGTTAAGCGTTTTCTCTTCTACGCTTCGGCAAACATAAGTTTCAGACACACATGAAAGACATCTCGTTGTTGCAAAAGACAAGAGTTTGCATAATCAGGAAGTTCCAAGCGCACATAGATTCTTGGAATACTTGTCTTGACCTAAAACTCAAAGGTAAGGAGTTGAAGAGAGTGCTATATCTGCTCTTTATAAAGAGAATCAGAGTTGACAACAGATAGGTATAGAAACGTGGATAGTTTTTCGTTTCTTTTTAACAGAAAAGCTGCATATAATGCAAAACCATTGATATTAAATGTTCCAATTTATTTAACATATACCGTAGAGTATACAACGGTAGCGACAAGCATTACTGGAACATTACTGATACTGGTGACTGGAAGGCCACGGGTTCGATCCCCGCCAGGTGACGGAAGTTTGCGTCGGGGAGTTTGTAGCCCCTGTCGAGGTCAAATTCGTCAGCCAATTGCCCTGATCAGTGGTATACGTCATTTTCCTGATCGCTTCCAGGCAAATGCGCAAGCAGCACTCTAGAATAAGATCCAAGAAGAAGAAGAAGACGAAGAATTCAGTAACTTTAAATGTATTCACACTATCACGAACTTCATTATTCTAAAACTTAAGTATAAAATTTAACTGTCTGATACGTACAAACTTTGAAACAAAATCTTAACAGATGCATTTTATATCTACGTCAAATGAAGATATACGCTTTCGAATCTCAAATATTGATCATTACTCCCAAAGACTGCATTGATTATACAGTGCGCCGGGAATGTTTCACCGCAGTGGCACCATGCTGAAGGGAGTGCTCTACCAATGCACTACGTTGATAGTAGGAGCCGCAGCTTGTAACAAAATAAAACGTAAATTAGGTATTCACTACAATCATAACAGATGCTGGAAGTGTTGCCCCTTCACTTGATTCCAAATGATCTGGTTGCTACAAACATAAATGAAATTTATAATAGGAGACCCTGGCTCCTATTATATTCCTGAAATTTATAATAGGAGCTCCTGCGGAGAGACTTTCGTGGCACACGTTACCAAAAACCTGCTGTTTCCCTTGCGTTGCTAGTGTTCCCTTAAAGTCTACTGTTTTAGAGATTGGTTACGGTGCTCAGGAACGTACGCTTGCTAACTTGGTCAAGAACAAATTGTTTTAATGACCAATAAGTCTTGAAAGGAATCTTAACACAAGATTACAGAATACATCTTCAACATAAAAGTCTCAATTAGACGGAAATAATAATTAGATTTAACATTTTTTGGGGAAAATACCCGAATTTCAGTTTTATTGGAACAAGTTTTAAAAAATATTTATAGAGAAGAAAACTAAACATACGTGACATTTGAATTTCTTTTCCCTGTCTCGCATTGATATTATTTGGAAAGTAATCATAACGACAATACACAATCCTGCACATGGTGTCTTTGAAGGAAGTATTGAGGCAGCACTCTCCGCTATGATAATTGGATTCTATTCGCGCGTGTGGAGTACATCGTTAGAAGATCTGAGGAAATATGGCCTTGGGTAGCGTTGTTACGAAGAGATACTTCGCCCGTGGAATATCTCACGATAACAGAACGGTGACTGAAGAGACAATGAAGACGTGCCATTCGGAATATTGATTGATTGATTGATTGATTGATTGTTAGTGATTCCGTGCGCGCCAACCACTATGGTAATGGTAATTAGTCTCGTAAGTGTAGTGAGTGTTTTCCATCGGGAGGTGGCGGTGGTCTTTCCCCGCTGGATGGCGAGATCCGGCGCCGACCTACCGTCGGCTAGCGGGGTTTCCCTTAACCAGTTATCTCCCACCAGTGGGGCACCGTCTTCTAAGCTCCCGATCGGTCTCCCAGCATGTGTAATATGTGTAATAGTGTAGTCCATGTTAATGTGCGTGTGTGTGTGTAAGGGGTGAGGATAGGACAAGGAAGAGGTAGGAAAGATCGCGCGCGATCCGTGGCCCGTTTGTTAGGATACTGCTCCGGCATTCGCCTGGTGTTGATCGTAGAAACCACGGAAAACTACCGATCAGAGCAGCCAGCCGCTAGAATTCTCCTCCAGACAGCAACTGATTTCGACCTAGCTGACAAGTTGGTGTCGAAAGTCCTGTCACCGTCGGGACTCGAACCAAAGACTTCCCGGTCAGAGGGACTACAGTGACATCAGTTGATGCCCCGAGCCATTCCCGGTCCATTCCCAAGCCATTCTCCCGGCCCATTCGGAATATGCCAGTAGAGGAGTGGCTGGGGACAGGGGATGGCTCTGTTGTGATGAGAGAATGCGCACGTGCCACGGACGTGTCTTTGACAGCGCCGGCGTGGCCTGCCGCCTTCCGTCTTGGGCCCCGCCCTCGGGGCGGAAGGGCGGGCCACGTATAATAGTGTAGTACATGTTAGTGTGTGTGTGTGTGTGTGTGTGTGTGTGTGTAAGGGGTGAGGATGAAAGATCGCGAGCGATTCGTGGCCCGTTTGTTAGGATACTGCTCCGGCATTCGCCTGGTGTTGATCGGAGAAACCACGGAAAACTACCGATCAGAGCAGCCAGCCGCTAGAATTCTCCTCCAGACAGCAACTGATTTCGACCTAGCTGACAAGTTGGTGTGGAAAATCCTGTCACCGTCAGGACTCGAACCTAGGACCTCCCGGTCAGAGGGACTGCAGGGACATCAGTTGATGCCCCGAGCCATCCCCGGTCCATTCCCAAGCCATTCTCCCGGCCCATTCGGAATATGCCACTAGAGGAGTGGCTGGGGACACGGGATGGATCTGTTGTGATGAGAGAATGCGCACGTGCCACGGACGTGTCTTTGACAGCGCCGGCGCGGCCTGCCGCCTTCTACCTTGGGCCCCGCCCTCGGGGCGGAAGAGCGGGCCATGTGTAATAGTGTAGTCCATGTTAGTGTGTGTGTAAGGGGTGAGGATAGGACAAGGAAGAGGTAGGAAAGATCGCTCGCAGTTCGTGGCCCGTTTGTTAGGATACTGCTCCGGCATTCGCGTGGTGTTGATCGTAGAAACCACGGAAAACTACAGATCAGAGCAGCCAGCCGCTAGAATTCTCCTCCAGACAGCAACTGATTTCGACCTAGCTGACAAGTTGGTGTCGAAAGTCCTGTCACCGTCGGGACTCGAACCTAGGACCTCCCGGTCAGAGGGACTACAGTGACATCAGTTGATGCCCCGAGCCATCCCCGGTCCATTCCCAAGGCATTCTCCCGGCCCATTCGGAATATGCCACCAGAGGAGTGGCTGGGGACACGGGATGGCTCTGTTGTGATGAGAGAATGCGCACGTGCCACGGACGTGTCTTTGACAGCGCCGGCGCAGCCTGCCGCCTTGTGCCTTGGGCCCCGCCCTCGGGGCGGAAGGGCGGGCCGGGTGCGACGGCGCGGGCGCCCATATTAATAGCGGGCCGCCGACGAGCGAATCGGGTGACGCGGCGTGCGCCGATTGTTGCCAAAGTATCACGTCGTGCACGAAGAGACGGCGCCACCGCTAAAAATACAACGCGACCGCGAGCGAAGGCCGGAGCGCTGCGCCGGCCGCGTCAGCGGTGCTCTCGCTCCGCTGCTACTGTTGCGGTTCCGGTTGCAGCTGCGTCATCCAGTGGTCTTCCTCGCGGTCAAAGGACGGAAACCTGTTGGGGATATAATCCGTGGTATTGGAGATCAGTCCAGCTGGCTTTCAGAATCAATTGAATCGCTGCACTAGACAAGTGGCACATCTCAAAATCGTTATTTTTGTTTGTTTAGTGAATAGTGTCAGGTTTAGAAAGTACCCTATTTTAGATTGTACAGATTGTAAACACATTTCACAAGGTACTTGGTATATAGAGTAAAACACTACTCTTCAACTGCGAAAGAAACTGCCTCCTGTATGAACACTGTGCTTGAGAAAATGATGTTTGTGATGGTTACTTTTCCTGGGCACCGTCGTAGGTTACTATATTGTCCTTCCATTTCCTTACAATACCAATTTGGCATTTACAAAAATGTATATTCTGGTAACTGCAATAACTAATTAGCAAACGGATTATAGAATGCTAATATAAATTATTGCCGTTTTGAAGGTAAGCCATTAGCACCTAGCCAGAAATGCGTAATAGGGAGGAGTTCGGAGACTTCTGCGTCCCAGGCAGTATTTACAACATTTCGGCCGCCACGCTTCGGCTTTCTGATCCACGAATGTGAATAGCTTTTCCCTTCATTGCACCTTCGCCCTACTATTACTGCTGTTCGGACTGCGGACGCATTTTCCAGAGGCCTACTCGCCCCCGCGAGGCAGCGACTCATTCGATTTGCTCACTGGTTCTGAGACATGTGCTTTTCCACAGAACATTTAGAAGTAAAGGAATCGCTAATGATTTTTCTTACGGTTTCGTGCGGTCCGTGGCCCGTTTGTAATATTACTGCTCCGCCATTCGCCTGATGTTGATAGGAGAAACCACGGAAAACTATCGATCGGAGAGGCTGTCTGCTAGAACTCTCCGCCAGACAGCGACTGAATTCGACCTAGCTGAAAAGCTAGTGTCGAAAATCCAGCCACCTTCGGAGCTCGAACCCTAGGACCTCCCAGTCAGAGGTAATGCAGTGACATCAGTTGATGACCTGAGTCACCTTTGCGGGTAAAGCACGAGTTTCATGAATGTTCTTGATATATGGCACATTATGAAACTCTTCTGAACGTTATTTCAATCGTGGAATAGTCTTATTAAACATCACTTTTGCGTTGAATATTTACAGATCCATGCCACAACATCAGAAAATGTCTATGGTCGAGGCAGAATTCTAACCCGCGACCCTTCGAACCAAGGCTGTATACCAATGCACTTGTGATAACATCACAGTTCTACTATGATCAACCCCTCTACAGAACCACCCCAAGAGTGAACGTGGAAAGAGGGTAAGAGTCGCGGTAACCCTTTATTTAAAGTACTACCCAAACATTCGCCTGGAATTCAAGAAATAACGGAAACACTGGTCACAGCATCTGGTCTGCAAGTAGTGGCGCCGTCTGATTCAGCTCCTTTCACCCAAGAACCTTCAGTACCGGATTCGCAACTTCTCCCATATTTTCACTCACCTATATCTCGCGTGCTTGAGTGACTCAAGTATATTTTCATCACGATTTCATAATATTATTAGAGATTCTTCTGTCCGGTGGCGACCATCTTACAAATAGATAATATAATTTTCAAATTAATAATTATTGTAATTAAAAACAAATGGTTTAACCATGCCGGTACAAATATCTACTTCTATCATTAACACAATAACCACACTTCGTACATTCCACTGTACCTAACTTTGTCTTGACGTTTTCAATATCAACAGAGGCCGTGGCGGCAACCTGGTGTTCGGTGTCTGAGGTATAGATTCAATTGAGAATGCACTCGCCGCGGGGCGGGAGCAGGAGGGGAGGGGTATTGGCGGATGCGGGGCGGATGCGGGTTTCTTTTTTGATTGATTTTTTCGTGTTTCCGGGAGCGTCAACTGCTCTGGTCATTAGTCCCGTTAGTGTAGTGCATGTTCTTTTCTCGGGAGATGGCGGTGATCTGCTGGATGGTGATATCCGTCACCGACCTACCGTCGGCTAGTGGGGTTTCCCCCTAACCAGGACTCACCCACCAGCGGGGCACCGCTCCAGCCGGGACAAGCTCTAAGCTCCCGACTGGTTTCCCGGAATATGTGGTAGTGTAGTGCAATTTAGTGTGGGTATGTGTGTAAGGGAGAGAATAGGACAAGGAAGCGGTAGGAAAGATCGCGCGCGATCCGTGGCCCGTTTGTTAGGGTACTACTCCGGCATTCGCCTGGTGTTGATCGGAGAAACCACGGAAAACTACCGATCAGAGCAGCCAACCGCTAGAATTCTCCTCTAGAGAGCGACTGAATTCGACCTAGCTGGCGGATGCAGGTCGGATGCGGGTCGGATGCGGGTCGGATGCGGGGCGGATGCGGGGCGGATGCGGGGCGGATGCGGGGCGGATGCGGGGCGGATGCGGGGCGGATGCAGGGCGGATACGGGGCGGATGCGGGGCGGATGCGTGGCGGATGCAGGGCGGATGCGGGGCGGATACGGGGCGAATGCGGGGCGGATGCAGGGCGGGTGCAGAGTGGGTGCAGAGTGTGTGCAGAGTGGGTGCAGAGTGGGTGCAGAGTGGATGCAGAGTGGGTGCAGAGTGGGTGCAGAGGGGGTGCAGAGTGGGTGCAGAGTGGGTGCAGAGTGGGTGCAGAGTGGGTGCAGAGTGGGTGCAGAGTGGGTGCAGAGTGGGTGCAGAGTGGTGCAGAGTGGGTGCGGGGCTGGGCGGGGCGGGTGTGAGACGGGTGCGGGTAGTGCCGTGAGCGGGGTCAGAGGCAAGGGCAGTGGCAGAGACGGTGCGGTCGTGACGGCGGGGTCGGGGCCGGGGCCGGGGCCGAGGCCGATGGCGGGGAGGCGCGCGGGGGCGGGCACCGAGACAGCCGGCGGAGCGGGCGCCAGGCGCCAGAAGGCTGGCTGCGTGTGGCGTTGCTCTTGGCCGCGCCGCCCCTGTCGCAATGCGCCTCGCCCCGCCCCGCCCCGTCCCGCTTCTACCCACCCCACGCTGGCCCTGCCCGGGACGTTGCAGCGCTGGCACCAGCCACCACAATTGGACACCTCTACTACGCTTGTATATTTCCAAGACAATGGCCTTCACTGCGCTCTCGTTACTGGAAGACCTCGTTGGAACTTTATGATGGTTCGAATACTACATCCATAAATACAAGCAGCGGTTCTGTAAGTCACATTCTAGAATGACAGTTCTACGAACTAGTAGTATCAAATTCTACGAAAGAAAACTATTCTAATATTTCTTTTGCACTGCACTTTTATGCTAATGTTAACGAAGAGCGTTAAAATATTTTTTCTTTAAATGATAATTTTTTCTCGCAAATTATACAAAACACTTTAATATTAATTTATATCCTCCTTTTATATTATGGTATTGCTTTTTGCTTAAACTATTATGTTTAATTTCACCACTTTTAATACAGGTTCTCGTTATTTAAATAATATTGTTTGATAGCAATTGTATGTCACTTTTTGACAATTGGACAGGAAGAATTCAGTTTCTGTGAGTACATGGCTCAATCATACACCATTTTCAACCTTTCTTTGCTTTCGATTGATTGGCTCAAAGAAACTTGTTTAATACATATCTCAACTTGAATGCTTATTTAAAAATAAATCGTATGGAACCCTAAACAATTTCCTTATTATTTTTTAATCACTATAATTACAATTATAATTGTAATGAAAATAACGGGATAATTTATAACATATTAATATTATAATTACTTGGCCATATTTGTTTTTTATTTCTTTCAGTATTACTATCTGAAACGTTTAGTATCTGTAAAGTAAAGATGAGATAACTAGTTTAAATGCTATTTGGCAGTTAAATTTTGCCATATGGGGACAACTGTAATCTCTCGGCCAGTTGCAACTGTTAATCCTGGTAAATAATCTAAGATTGTTTTGTAGAGGCTAAGAGAAAGTAAGGTCAGTGCACTGCCTTACCTCTATTGAACAAACCACGGAGATGACCGAGTTGGCAGAATGCCCTGACTGAACTGCTGAGAACCGATACTTATCTGTAAGTAACGCGGCTATCTTTTCCATGTGTTTTTGGTGCGAGTTCAGTCTCTTTTGAAAGGATGTGGGAACATGGAGAGGTCATAGAATAAAACTAAGTTACATGATATTAGAAATGAAATGTTGATTGAGCCGGGAAAAAACACTCGACATTGTGATTAGTTATTGATGTAAATATTTAAGATAAAAAATACTATATATAATAATTATATTAAATATATTATAATTAATAAATTAATTATGTAATAATAATAATATATAATAACATATAACAATATGTTTTATTATTTCATTACGTATTGTTACGTAGAGCATGTTTAACGATGTTTTTCTTTGTACTTTATTAGTTTTTAGTATGCATCAAACATACGTAAAATGTTTGTATACCACTAAGTATAAATGAAACACAGTTCAGCGCAAAATTTTCTTCGGAATTCCTTGTTAATTTTAGATAAATTACTTAAAAAGAAATGCGCAAAAACTCTCGTTTGTTTGCGTATAAAGTTGCGATTGAAGGTGATTTCTTCGAGAGGTTTGAATCGACCAAAGCGAATTATCGACAGCTAAAGCTCTGAGACGGACCATGCCAAGCATGCGTGAAAATTGTAGAGGCCGATTGTTCTAATTCAGTGATTTCAAGGTAATTGCCACCAGTGAGACTAAATTGAAATGATGGCAGAGTGAAATCTTTCCTAAACACAGTTAACTACGCTGTATGATAGTAGTAGTTGGAATGTACTCAAGAGGTAAAAATAGTCGGGAGTTAGATAAATGAACGTACATTTTTATGCTTCATCAACATTTGTTTAGTTTTTGGATACGCATCCCTCTTTTCACAGGATGAAATTATACATAGATGGTCTACTCAATATGTTCACTAAAACGAAAACACCATCTCATTGTCTCTTGCATAAGTATAATTATTTGCGAGGGGCCTAAGATTATTTATAATATTAAACCATATTCTTTTTAATTTAAGAAATATATCACCTGGTCCGCCAGCAACATGACTATAAGAAAATTGCGCGTGCAAACGTTTCATTTCACGTTCCTACTTGCGCTTGTAGGCCATGGTGATACGAGACGTGCTACTGTCACCAGTTGGCAACCTCGAAAACACAGATCGTTTCAGGAGTTTTTACTCCAGGCGGATGCCGAGTACCCTAAACCAGCACGTCTCAAACTTAAAAGCCGGCGTCTTTAGCCGAATTCGATTACTACGCTCCGTGACTTCGCGAAGATTAAGCGAATTCGAGACTGCGGATTCCTGGTTGGGTGATCTTCTAGGAGATTCTTCCGGAGATTTAACGGCGCCGAGCCCCTGACCGAAAGGATAAAAGACACTGACTGCGACGTGACGAGGTTTGACAAAGATAGTAATTACTATTAGAAACGAAGGATTACTCCAGGGAAAGCGCTCAACGCCCAACAAGGGTTAAAGTGACGCGTTGAGTCTACGACGAAGCAACAATTTTTTTTTAATTTAAAAGAATTGGTCATGAACCTTCTAGAATTTACCAGGAACCTCAATCCGGTTCGTAAACTTTATTTAGCTGTGTAATTTTAATCCACCTATGACCTAACTGTAGTTCAATGGAAAAAATAAGATTTGAATAAATAGAAAATATTTCAAATTAAAAGTTATCTATTTTTCTCAAAGTAAATATTACGTTAAATTACTTTTTTTCAAAATAAATAATTCTATGTTATTATCTATGTGATGAAGGAAATATTTTCATTTTGCTCATTGAAATTCTTTTAAAATTAAGTTTTATATCTGTATTTGAACACGTAACTCTTCGTTTGAATGCATAAGTTTTACTATAATATCTGTTTTGAACTTTTACTAGACTCGAGAAATCCTTAAAAGACTGGAAACGCTACCTTCAACCATTCCTACGTGGTTAATCGCCACAAACATAACGAATGCGAGTGTGAATGACAGGCTAAGTTTCAAATTAAACTGTAGAACATTAGGACGAAAAAACACATGACAACCTTACGGGTAGATTGACAGATTGATTATTTTGTGTTTCCGGGTGCATCAACAGATACGGCCATTAATCCCGTAAATGCAGTACAGGTTACATCTCGGGGAAATGTCTGTGTTCCTCCCCCACTAAACTGTGCGATGCTGTAACACATCGGCTTGTGAGGATCCCGCCTCCAGGTATCTCCGTCAGCGAGGCACCGCCCCAAATCGGACAAGTCCTAGGCTCCCGGCTGGTCTTCTGCGATGCGTGGTAGCTAGTCCATGTACTTGCAGGAGTGAGCTTGTGTGCTAGTGTGAGGTGATGTGAGTGTTGTGAACTGGTGGATAATAGAGGAGAAAAAGAGATTGCGCGCAGTTCGTCGTCTGTTTACAACGGAACGGCTCTAGAATTCGCATGGTATTGATAGGAGAAATTACGGAAAACTACCGATCGGATCATCCGGACGCTAGAATTCTCCTCCAGGCAGCTTCTGAATTCGACCTAGCTCTCTAGCTTCTGTCGAAAATTCGCCAACAACGTGTCTCGAACTCTAGTACCTCCCGTTCAGCAACGCTACAGTGGCGGCAGTTGCCTCCATGAGTCACGTCAGCTAATCTTGCCGGTTGCGTTTTAACCAATACAACATCGGTGCAAAAAAAACGTGACATATCTCAAAAATACTGTTTAGATTTCAGTGAACAAACTAGTTAAAAAATAGCCCAATTTTATTAGTAAAAAATCTCATAAATAAAATACACAAGACAGCTGCTATCAGAATAAAAACGTTGCTTTGGTCGCAAAATATACAGCTCAGCTGAGCATAAAACCGCTCTCCAGTAATATGACATTTTACGTGTGTCCGTTTGTACTCCGAGGACACAACGCTACGCGTATTCTAGAGGGAGTTCCTCTTAAATGCGTACATGTGGCGCAACGTGGACCAACCTAGACGGTGGCTTCCCGTCGTGGCACCATTTCGAGAAAAAGAAAGGAAGAAAGAAAAAGTCGCCGTCACCGAGGCGGCAATTCGTCGGGATCCGATTCCCCGTCGTGCTCAGGTTTCGACCGCAAGGGGGCGACGCGCGCAGAGAGACGAAGAAAAAAACACAAGGAGCGGCTGAGCGTGTTTGGGACTCCACGGCACTTGAGAACGCTTGGAGAGGAATCGAGGTCTAAATCCCTTAGATGGGGAATGGCTACCGTGTTTTAAATACACCGTTTGAAGCAGTGACGAATCCTGAACATTATTTCAAGTATACTGCACTTTATGTAAGCTACCTCTACCATTGTCTTTTATTTTAAGCTTTTCTGAAATCCCAATAGTCTGAAATTCTGTCCTTAATAATTGTTCTATAAGACAATTACAGAAACAGTCAACTTTTCGATCAATAACACACTCCATTTTTACAAAAACTTTGACAGAAGCGTATCTTACGATCGGCCAGAGAAGAACTGTTCACCGCAATAGTCTGCGGTGCCTACCGACCATCCAGACGTGCATCCTTCCCTCTCCCCGCCCTTGAAACATGAGGACCCCTGGTTTATCGCGGCTGGCATGTGGTGCCTTCCCCTGCGCTAGCGAATTATCTGGACAGCATTAAGAACTGTTAGAATCTTCTCACTCTACCGCACCTCATAGCGCTAACAGATGCGGAAGACTGACTGGCTCTCGGTAGCAAAAGAGTTATTTTTTGTACCTGTTTTATAGCCTTCAAAATCTCTATAACGTTTTAGAGGATTACCAAACTTATGAAATATTTCTTATACACTTCGAATTACTAGGTATACCGGCGTTATATGCCATATATCGGAGAATTCGCCACTGGTTTGAAGCTACTTAGTAGGTTCTTTAATAGCGCGTTTGCGGACGGGCTTCACACAAGCAGCCGAGGTGATGAACATAAACGCATTGTAAAAATAATTAAGGAACAAAATTTACAAATTATAGCCTATCACCCCCAGGAATATGTAAAAGAACAATGCAGTTCATATACTACTGCTAATATCTCTAAACTTCTCTACAAATATGTGCAGAAGTTGTATCAAAATCGTCATATACTGTTACGTATGAGGAATATTGTTGCATCGTAGCCCGTTGTGACATATAATGTAATGCTACTATTAAAAAAGTAATGATTCACTCTTTTTCAGGATAGCTCTCTTCTAGACCATGAATTCAGTCGTATTTTCAATACTGACTATCCGAGGATTCATACAGAACAATAAAACAACTAAGTATATATCAATAAGAAATAGTATGAATAATTCTAGCATAAAGTTGACGAAACTGACATGAGAATAACGTTTACAGTTCAGGCGAGTGCGGCTTCTTGACACCAAACAGACTGAACATTAATACGCTGAATTAATGCGCGAAATAGCGCATCCCGCATACACAAGGAAGACAGTTTTAAAGGAGTTAAACGAAACACAAACACACCAATTGTGTGAAAATATGTGCATATATTCTCCTAACAAACACGGCAGTAGAGACGAGCAAGGCGACATACAGAGAACGAACGGCTCGCCTTACCCCAGTGCTCGCCAATATACTTAAAACCACAGTAAGTAAACGTTCACCGTGTTGATGTCCCCTGCCGAACATGATAAGAAAAGAGGAGCAACGCCAAAGCGTGAGGGCGGGGAAAAGGCGGACAGAGAAAACAAAGCAAAAATCTTAAACAGAATAACATTACGCCTTTCTTTCTTCTTCTTCTTTTCTTCTTTTTTTCTTCTTTTCTTCTCTTCTTTTTCTTTTCTTCTTTTTCTTTTTCTTCTTCTCCCAATTTCAACTCCATATTCTCAAGAGTTTAATAGCCGTGGTGGTTCAAGGCCATTTGCTTTAAAGGAAATCAGTCACCTTCAAGAAATATTACTCATTTTAATAATAAAACTCAGCAAGTTTCAGGCCTTTGACAATTATGTACCACAATTTTGTGCAAAAGTCGTCAAAATTCATTTGACCGTTGAAAATATGTCTAACGACTCATGCTCATGCCATGGCAACATCAAAGCTTGGAACACGCGTCTCCGGTAGAGGATCCTGGTTTTGTGCACGGTGCTTGTGTGTCGTCTGCAGAGGAGTTCGCAGGCGAGTGCGTGCGCGCGCTGGAGACGCTATCGCGAGCGGCATCGCAACGCGATGACAACCAGAAGCACCGCGCCCTGCGGCTTCACCTCATTCTCCGCCGCTCCCGTCACTCCCTGCTCTCTATCCTCTGTCCATTACTCCTGCCAGGGCAGGTTAAATTCCCATAAAACGTGGTGGAGACAGTGGCGACCTCTCCTG